>JAYJLX010054841.1:0-10680 GCA_036873525.1 Chalinula nematifera | reverse complement strand
CACTCCACAATGCCTTCTGGCCTCCTTCGAGATGAATCCAGTAGACTTTTGAGTAGAAAGACGTGACTACTTTGACTATATTGGCTATATTTTCACTCGCCTGCAGCTCGTGAAAATATGACACGCCCACTTGTGGAATATCCAGCCATATTGCACTCCAAGCCATTGAATAATATATATATTTTAATTTCCTGAATCGAGTTGTACAATAACTCTTCACCCTCTGGTAAACTGCCCAGGAGGCAGGAGTATTTTATAGAAAGAGCCTTTTTATGTGCTCACATCTTTTCATACCGTAACTGACGCATTTCCTCCGAGTCCATGTAGCTAGGATATTTGTTACTACAGTTGACCGAACCCATTTGTAAGGGCATAACATGTTTAACATACATGTACCTGTAAATATCTCAGTCATACAAAGAACCATATCATCAACAGACTTAAGCTTGAAAGCATCACTCCAAACATCTGCACAATTAATAGTCCTTCTCGATAATATTCAACAAACGGCTTTTTTTATTAGGGCCTGAACGAATGTCATTTTTCAACATTCAAATGTTTGGTGGAAAGTACAAACGAACATTGGATTGATTTTAGATACACAAAAATTGAAATGCATGCAGTACACATTATAAATGTAAGCTGTAAACAAGGCTAACTAATCTTAGAGCAACTTCATGCTATATTCAATGTTTTCTCTAAAGGCCAGGATACAGTGCAACTTTTGTTGCATGCAACTTCTACAATTTGTTGCATGCAACAAAGAACAATAAATTTAATGATATTGATGGCTTGTGCAACATTGTTGCATGGAATAGAAATGATTTGTATTCAGAGAAAAAAGTTGCACACAATGAAGTTGCAACAAAAGTTACATTGTGTATCCTGGCCTTAAGGCTTATTGGTGCACAAATGGCCCTTACAAATCTAATTTGGAGCAGATATGTTACTAGTTTCATCTTAATAAAAGATATGTGAAAAGTTCGAACGTTAAACTACCAAACGACCATTCTATATAATGCTCCAATGAATGTTCGAATTTTTAAACATTTGTTCAGGCCCTGCTTTTTATTACTACAGATTTTAACATGCTTAGAATGATTTTTATTACCACGATGTATGTATTGTGATGTGACAGTATTGTAATCACTACCACAAAACACACTTGACCTTGTATTTACCCTTACCATGCAAAGCGTGTGAGGGTATATTAGTCAAACTGTGTGTTAGTTAGTGAGTTAGCAAAACTTTTTGGTTTTGAATGGTTTGTTCTCCATGATCAAGCAGCAAGATCTCTTCGAATTTTCTGAAAATAAAGCCCGTCCTCATCAATGCCAGCTGTTTCTTGTCCAAGTTTCAGCGTAAGGATCGTTTGCAAGTTATTCAGTGAAAAGGTATCCTAGCTTGTGGTGGTTCAGTAAGCTTTTTACTGGTATCGTACCATAATTTAAGTCAAAATCCCACAAACAAATTATTTGTTTGTAAAGATAGCTTTTCGTTCACTAGCTTTCGATGTCAAAAGTTGGCACATAATTTTGTCCTCGAGTGGTTCAGCCATGTGCTTAGTTGAATCGTTCTAAAACTTGATCTGTTATTGTATCTTGGTGTTAGAAGGAGATTTGCATACCTTTTATTGCTTTGAAAGCTGTTTTGCAAAAGATCAGCTTGTTTGTCGTTTCTTTGTTTAAAGTCAATTTTCTTCTCCATTATTGATCAAGGCTCCGTCCATAAATCAATTAATTAGTGTAACTCGATTCACGAAATTTTAAATAAACCAGTGAAAATTTTTGTTAAAAAAAAAAACTAGATCAGTGATTGATTAGTATCTGGAGCTGTGTTTCTTTCAATGTGTGGGTGTGTAAATCACTACGGCTTGTGGTAGTCTAATCATTGCAAAGCAAGGTGAGGGGTTCTGCACTAGTTATAAAGTGAGACCTATTTGATGTAACATTAAGGTCTAACTGAGAGGCTGAGGCAGCATATATCCTTGTAGGATCTGTGTCCAAAACATCAAAGTTAAACTGGGAACGTAGTGATTTCAATAACTTCCTCTGTACCAAATGTTGGTCCAACCAATCAGAATTTAAATCACCCTATAACACAAGATTTCCACAAGTACCTTGCATACCTTATTCATACAAAATTGATAGATGTTCATAAAATTTATGTACTTGAGAGCTAGGAGGGCGATACACATAGCAAAAGAGTACAGATCAATTACTTCCAGGGTATAATTCAAGCCAAACGGTTTCGATTTGCGAGTTGATAAAATCAGTTCTCACTCTATATTTCAATCTATCAGATATCATAAATGCAACGCCACCTCCTCGACGATTTCTGTCTCTTCTGATGATGGAATAACCAAGTAGACAGGTAGACAAACCTCTGAGTCACCAATATTCTCGTGTAACCATGTTTTGGTATAAGCAAACAGATCGACATTGGAGTTCCTCAAATCATAAATGGCTTCAAGACATGAAATCAGACTTCTAACATTAATTAAGCGTATATTCACAGAGTTACGTTTCGTTTTCACGAAAAGACTCCCATATTGATTTAGTGTAGCTGATATTGATTCCAAACTAGTATTCACTCTGTGATCTACAGTAGAACAAAGAGTAGAGCAATAGCCATAAGTTAATTCCCCTGCCAAACAACGAGGGCATATAGCCAGTCAAATGACTCCAACAATTGCAACTGGCTATACACTGATGGGCTTATAGTGATACACTTACAGTGAGTCCACATGCTGCAGCAGAGCCCTGTTCGATTTTCGCACATTTTTAGAACACGTAGAACAAGGATAAGTGGATCTGGGACCAGGATTAGGTTGAACATCTCCGCATATCAAGAGACATAATTTAGACAAATTTCGCTACGACCAACACGAGGCATCAGAATAATGGTGGAACTAGATAATGATTTTATCTTTAGTAATCCAGATTTTGTTTGAAGGAATATCACTCAGTTGAGGACATGGACACTGAAACTTGATATTTTCTGGACGGACAGCAACTAAAGCCAACAATATAAGGTGTAACGACATAATGAGAGTTAGACATTATAGTCTAAAAACCTCTACCATCTTGATACATATGCATACAGAGTCAGTGTGGCAATGCAGAAGTTGAGAGTGGCTGTTTTATATCAGGAAGAATATCATTAGTCCTAAAATTTTTCAATTACTCCTTCATTGCATCAACATTCCAATACACGCTCTTTTATATTCAGGAATAACATTTCCCTCATCATCAATTTGCAAGGCTTCACCCATTACCCAAATTGGTTTTCTTCTTGTTTACCGATTGTTGATGAAGCCTTTGTAAATCAGTGGCCTCGTTCTTCATGAATTGTATGAATTGACCTTTATTTTGTGACATTGACATCCCCACACTTCCAAAGCTATTGTTTATTTGGATCATGAATCGTGACTTGCATGCAGTGGACTCAATAGTAAAGAAGCATTTCCTCTCTTGACCATCAATAGCTCTCTTAACAGTAGCAGAATACCCCGTGTTCGATCTGGCCTCGATCAGCATATCCAATTTTATAACAAAATCTGCTTTGCTTGAACTTCAGGAATCGCATGAGTGGCATTTAATGGATGGTTTTTCCCAGTCCGCTAAAAATGTTGACTTTGAGGATTCTGAATTCCAGTCAAATCACTCTTGATTGTGAACTTAGGCATGAGGTTGCCATTGAAATTGACCAGATTAACATTAGCATGTGTACTACTTATAATATCCTCTTCAGTAGTGGGAGTAAATTGAATTTGCACCACTACACATAAGCAAAGATTTATATTCCTCAGGGGGGGTCACGCTTAATGTACTCACTTCTATCCAAATCAATTAGTTAAATTTGACCATTCCGAGTAAAGCAGGCAGTTTGTAAACGAACATGCAGATGAGTGCACCCAATATCGTGTAATTCTTGGAGTGTTTTATACACAAAGGTGGTCAAATCAATCAGGCATGTTTTGGCCATCGTTTTTATTTAGTGGCTTTAAATGCTTGTAAAAAAACTAATGCATGTACACCATTTTGAAATGTAATGAAATCGATTGGCAATGATAAATGCGGGCATTTTGTTTGATTGTTATACATGCTCACAAATTTATCCAAACGATATTCTTGATATGAAGTAATCTTGAAGACCTTTTGATTAGCTGTATAATCATGATCCGTTTTCTCAAAAATTATTGAAAACGGTGATGGCAACTGCTCTAGAGCAGCACAACAGTTGTGATGCTGAGTTATTTTGTCTCTAAAACGATGTAGGTTAGTCGTTGAAGGGCATATGAAATATCGCTTTAGGTCACAGTTCTGGCTTGTACCACCACACCCCAAGCTATCGATGAAATCACTTTGTACTTCGAACATAACCATCACCTCAGGCAATACCTCAGCCAGATTTAAACAATGGTAAGTTACACAAAACATCATCTCGCTCCATTTAACGTCAATCTTGATGAGTCAGGTTTTGTAAGCTTTGAAGCCATCTTGCTGTGCGGCAAACTTCAGAAACACAAAACTGGATAATTTTTTAAGGTCAGTGATATACAGGCGTAATATACGCAGATGATTTATTGTGTTGGTAACAGTTTTAGCAACTGTGTTTTCATAGCTATGATCGGAGCTCATACCAGAGTGAACTTCAAAAAGTGAAACTAGACGTCTAGCGCCACCTTGCTTGGCAAACTCGCCTGTGTCTTTCTTTACCGCGACAACAGCAACATTGGGGTTTGTTAGTTAGTAAAATGGCTCTGAATCCAATGTAGGATTTGTTTTCACGTAGCAACAAACAGTAGTCGTTTACAGCAGACCACCTTTCATTCGTATCTGTTGCAAACCAACCAATTTCACACTACTTCTGGTGAAAATATCAGAATTCTTTTCAATTAAATTATTACGTATGTGCAACGATGTGCAATGGGACATCTGGTAAGTATTCGTTCAAACACCAACAGTAATAAAGGTAGAAACCTGCATTCAAATGTTACTTCAAAGTGTTATTTAAGGCTGAACACCATAGCAACCCATCTGGCACTCCCCTTATTGATGCTGTCCATCTTACCAGCTGTAGTCTACATCACTGGAGGAAATCATTCCAACCAATCAAAATGGCTAAAGGTAGTCATAGTATCAATGAGCAGTCATTCGTTGATATTAGTCAGGTTAGTGAATTGAACCATGATATTCCTGGTCAGAGTAACTCCTGGGTAACGACTGCACAGACTTTGATTGGGGTACTGCGTGCTATTGAGAAGAGGAAGTTATCTGTACTGCACACCGTACCCTCATCCACTAGCTATAACAGAGTATATCCTCCTAACTATCCTCTGTCTAATATAACATCAGGTGCCATTGCCAAGATAGATGGTCTTAAGGAAACTGTCACAAGGTATATGATTATAAAGTTCATGCTTTTTTGTGTACATATTCCACGCCCATAATTTCAAAATTGTCCTTTTCGTTATAATGAATGAGAAATGGATTTCTCATCTTCGAAGCCCATAGCTATTTGGGAATGGTGTAGACCCAACAAATAACCTTTAATTGACCTGTGCTTGAGGCCATCATTAGAGGAAGATGTTGGTAAGGCATTGTATCGGACAGCTTGTCATTGTGATAACATGCTTCCTTGCGTTTTATTAATAATAATATTATGAATGAGGTATGTTAGCCTAGTTCTTTTCCTTTTTTTTTATTTGTAAATTTCGTTTGAATGAAGGTTAATTTTGTAACATCAAGTAAAATGAATGCCAAAAGATATGTTTTAGAGGTGTGGTTTTTAAAAGTTAATGTTGTGTCTGTATATTACCATACCGTGACGTCAATGATTTTGTTCTGTAGTGTCACAGTTTTACGTCATTCAAAGTAGATGTATGGTCTACATATAGCCTGTGTTAATGCCCTCTTTCTGTACTAGTCAAATAATACAATAAGTGTGCAACATTTCTTAAGCTATCACCCCCCCACCCCCCACCTCCTATAGAAATTTATATATTGTTTCTAATTTTATATTCAGTTATTAGTAGTCTCGTTTCCAAACTCCCACGCATCTAATTAGCAATAGAGAGTGGCACACTAAAAATTAAGCGGCCCTTCTTACTAAGGGTTACTTAGACAGCTTGAGGTGGTTATGGTTAGAGTGCTCCGGAATGCCCGGCATCCCCAAGCCCCTGAGGCTTCAGACACTGGGTGAAGCAAAGATTTATATTCCTCAGGGAGGTCACGCATTATATACTCACTTCTCCTGATAATCAAGGAACTATTCAATGCTCGTGTAATTCTTGGAGTGCTTTATACACGTTTGCGATCAGGCATCTTTTGGCCATTGTTTTACTTAGTGGCTTCAAATGCTTATCAAAAACAAATACACGTACAAAACCATTTTAGAATCTTGTGGAATTAATTGGCAATGTTAAATGTCAGTACTTTGTTTGATCTACAAATGTATATGCCTGCTCATGAATTCAACCAAACGATAGTCTTGATGTATATGGAACAACCTTAAACTGAAGACAGTTACTGAAAATGGTGACTGCAACTGCTAGAGAACAGTACTACACTAGTAGGGATACAGCTACTGGAGATAATGATGGTCAGTGTTGGTGTTCACAGTGATAATGATATAAGAAGAAAAATCACAGAAGTACGAGAAAAGGGTGGTCCATCGCCTGTAATCTTTACTTCTCCTTATATATCATAATATAATTCAATGTAATTAGTGTGTAATATGCATGTACATTGACAATTAAGGTTATACCTCTGTGTGCATCACAAAGTTGGCTTAAAAGAACTATAGCAACCCTTTGCTTGAACTGTAGCAACCTTTTGCTTCAAAGGACTATAAGCAACCTGAGTAAGGTTTGGGTAAACAAATCAACTCTATAATCACTTCCTCTAATCTCTGTCATCACTTGCTGTAGAGTTTTCTGAAAAGAACTATAGCAACCTGAGTAAGGTTTGGGTAAACAAATCAACTCTATAATTATATATTTATATTCAAGCTTCTTTTACTTTATTATATTTAGGATTAATCATCGACAGCTTATGGTAGAACTCATCCAAGATCGTAAACCAGTCTAACTAGTAGAGAACCTTCTGGATGGTTTCTAAATTACCAGAACTAGCGGTTGCTTGAGAACTCGACTATTGCGAAGGGGCATTTGACAAATTTTTGCCATGTGCTTCTTGATTGTTCTGGTCATGAATTACCAGTTTGAGGATATCAACATTGAAGGAGTCTGTTAACCACAATGTCTCCTTTACTGACGCCTGTAAAAGTGTAAACTTACGCCTGTGTTGGCACTCTTTGACTTCATTAATTCCTTTGCCTTGGTTTACGGTTACTGACAATAAGGGAGTCATGTCTTGGATTAGTTGTAATTGATCAAGCATGTCATACATCACTACAGCCCTATAATACATGGTTGTATAATTATTATATTATGCGTAAACAGAGCTATATGATCATAGGTTCAGTACTGAACGGCAGCTGCTCTTTATTGTGTTCCTTCATGCATTTTCATTTTGCTGACCTGTCAGTCACTACTGTAAATAATATTATAATTATATTTGGCTTATGCTACTGAGGTCTGTGTGTTTGAAATATTAATTCATACTTTAACTGTTCCATTCCCATTTACGCAACTTCAACTCCCTCTTGAGAGTACATGTAATATGGGTCCACTATTTCTGACTTCCATGACTGTCATGGAATATGTTCTGCTCCCTGGCCTTGTAGTACTTGACATTTCTTGTTTTGTTGTGTACGCTGGAGGCTAATTTCTGTAATTGGCTGGCAACTCTTGATGCAGATTCATTGACTACTACTTGGCATTCATTTCGCTCCAAGCATTCATTAAATCTTTCAATTGTTGCATTTCTTTTTATATACCAAGAACATGGTAAAGCTAATGATGTATTCCCCAGCTTTATTAAGAGCACTGTTGTCATTTTCTACGTCCCACTTTCACTGAGACTTAAGCCAGTAACCGCATGTTGTGTAAACTGTAAATACAGCTGCAACACGCAGTACAGTGATATTCAATAATGCATCCATTACTGATAGTTGTCTTAAATTTCTTTCATTTTTTCAATAGATAGACTTGAATATAAAAACTTCATTTTATGCAAAATAAAAAGTAAAGTTAAAAGGGGATGTAATAAACTTCCCAATTATTGGACGGAAACTGAAAAGGTTCTCTGAATTTTAGAAATGGTGATCTCAAATTTGGCTTCACTGAACAACCCAAGATTTATTAAGTAAGCTAGTTGGTTAAAGTTGAACGTAATATTATCTCAAAATTATGATACTGTAATCAGCTTAGGCCAACTGCTTCCAAATAGAAAGTTGGCTTAAATTGCAATAAAGACTGACAATGCAGGGTTAAATCAGTTAATATAGTACTAAAATTATTTCCTTGGATAATTCTGTAATATTCATTTTCGTCTCTGAAGGATCTCTTCAATGCTTTCATGGCTAACATAGTCTTCCTTCTTGAAGTCTTTAAAGTCCTCTAATTTGCAAAAAAAAAATTTGGATCCAATGGGGTGAGATTTGGCTTTATCAAGTGTTTGTGTTCGATATTTATCCACATTAGGGAATACCACCCACGATATTAAGCACCCAAGTTGTAACCAGTCCATTCCTTTTTCTTCAAAATCACCGTTATACATGCAAGAGTCTACAAAGGCTAATGCTTGAGGATAAAAATTTTTACTATAAGAGCATCGATCCATGTCTATTAGTACAAGGGAGTAGTCCTCCCGAAAGCAAATGTTCAGTAGAAATACATACATCATTGTGGTAATAACCTATTTCATGTAATTCTAAGAGACCTTGATGAATTTCCTTCACAAGAGGCCCCAAACATGAGTTCACTCCGTCTCTGGAGAGAGGATCATACTTTACTTGGCTGTACTTAAACAGTATTGCACTTTTCCCTTCCAAATCCAGCAAATGCTTACAAGATTTTGCCAAACCATCTCTCATGTACATGTGGACGTAGCTCAAACTTGCGAGACTATTGTTGTCACTCTGATGCACTGGAATCTTGTATATGGAATCATGCATCTTAAAGAGAATTGCTTCATTGGAATGACATAGTCTGCTGAGTCAGGGACTTGGGTGGAGTCCAAAGGGGTAAATGCTGCTCTAAGATACCAACTCAGCTGAACTGCAACTAAGAGAGGTTCAGACCGAGTTAAATAACGATAACTATATCACTAATCCTCATTTCACTCAATTTAACATCAATCTTGGTAGCACAGGTTTTGTAAGCTTTGCGGCCATCTCGCTGTGCGGGAAATTTCGGAAACACTGAAAATAACTGACTTCAGGTAGTATACAGGCATAATGAACACATGCAGATGATCTACAGTGTTCTGCCCAGCATGGTGTCTGAGGTGGTGGAATTTGAATTAAAATACCATTAAATGGCATTTTAAGTGCTTTTGTATACAGTGGAACCCCACTTAATGACCACCCTTGAGAAACGGCCGCCTCGTTATAACAAATAAAATCATTGCACTGGATTAAAATTTGCACTGATTACCCCTGAAGAACGGCCGCTTTGCTACACAGTAATTAATCTGTAAAACATATTATGTACACAAGAAAGGGATCAGACTGAAGTTTAAACACTGGAAAAATTGAACCGGAGATTAAGCAATTATAAAATACACCAACAATTACTGACCTCCCATACAAACACATGCATCACTCTATTATGCATTGACTTCCCAACCTGGTTGGGGCAACAGGCGTGGTGACACTACCAAACTTTTACTGTAAAAGCCAAATGGCAAAAATCAATATACGATATTGTGCACAGATAGATAACGATAAAATAGTGCAGTTAACTCAACCTGCAATAAAATGCCAACTGCCAAGCAGCCAGGCCAGGCCTCCCGCATCACCATTGATCATGCTTAATTCTCATTTGTACATTTAGGGGTCTGTGACCACACAGAACACCCAGGGAAAAATCCGTATTTACAGAAAAGCCCTTCTTGCCGGTGACTCGGACAACCAATACCCAGCCGCTTGTAGTTCCTACGTACATCAACACCTACATGTACAAGATAAAAAGCCAACTATAAAATGTTGATACATGTACTTCAATGTCCATATAACTACTATAATAGGTTCTATACAATAGTTCTTGATCTTTGTCTTCTAGTCTTCTTTACTTGGGGCTAACCAGGATAAGTTAAGTAATATAACATTTTGTGTAACGATCATGTTGTGTGCACCTTTGCCAATCTACTGTAACTAAACGATTACACAACTTAACAATTACCCAACTTAACAATTACAATGGCAGCACCCAGTGAAATACAAATACAATTACCATGGCACCCAGTACACAATATAACAGGGTGGGAGGGGGAAGGGACACTCAAACGTCTTGGTCACTTGCTCTTGCTGAAATGACTTGCGTGCCTAAAGCGCGATCCTTTTAAGATGCCTTACAAAAACATGACGTAATGCTTAGCATTACGTAATGGGAGCTCATTTTCTGTCTAATTCATTTCATTCAAACGACAGAAAATATATCTCCCATACAAACACATGCATTACTCTATTATACCATAGATATTCGATTAAGGGGATTGGAAACGAATCACGTGAGCTGTATTCCTGCATAGTCAAAGCAGTGAAACACTC
>JAYJLX010054831.1:0-10685 GCA_036873525.1 Chalinula nematifera | reverse complement strand
ACTGTTCCGTGTACGGGTTCCTGTACTAATCACATATACGAATAGTCACATAGCGTGTACATATCTATGGCGTGTACACATGAACGCGTCGGCGACCTCCAGGGCCACCGTATGTACATGTGTTAGACTATTATATTATACTATATCTAATAAACACTAATTCAATTCACACACCGTTGGGTCCCCCCCCCCCCTGGGTATAATTTCACTAGTGATTTGGGACCCCTAGGTACCAAATTTACGGGGGTACCAAATTTACGGGGGTACCAAACATAGATAGTACCATGATAGTACCAAATCACTGTAACATGCACCGCCCTGCGGCCCCCGCCTAGCTAGCTCGCCTCCTGTACCATGACGACCGACGCACTACCCTAGTTTTGGGACTTGGTCATAGACTTGGTAGACTAGATGTAATGATCTTCAGATCTTGATCTAGTGTTCACGTCGAGTGTTCATTCCATAAAACTAGTCCATAACTCCGCCATATCTAAGGTTTGTCCTTTTTTTTTTTTTTTAAACAATCGTTTCGAGTCTTTAGTTTATATATAGTAGACTATCATCTTCCTTTAATCGTAAACACAGGTAAAAAAAAAAAAAGATGGCTCAACTGGTGTCACAAAAGCAAGAACGAAGCCGAGGACAAACCCCACTGAAGATTTATCGAACAGTTGTCTATCCTCCTGTCCCCACATCGCTCTATTTTCAAATAGATAACAGTGGCAGGATATGTACCAGTAAGGCATTCCTTCTCTATCTGGAACATCGTCTTAAGCTATCCAAAAGAAGAGTTTCTGTGGAATTGATAACATTTAGTTGTAAAGCTAATTATATTGAAGCAAGCATCCGATTCCCTAGTATTCGTAAAGCTAAGAAAAGCCTAAGAAACTTAAGAAAAGCTGATACTACTATTACTATTTCCATGATGGGATTTAATGATACAGACGACCTTCTTGCTCAAATTCAGCACGTTCGTAGAACTTTCGAAACCGAGCAGCAACTGTATCATGAGAAGCACCAGGAGAAGATAAAAATAGTCAAGATGGAACTTAGACACATTGACACCAAGAATATGCCTCTGTCAGAATTTCAAACAAAGATGGGGGAAATAGATGCTTTGAAATCCCGTGAAGTAGAGCTGGAAAACCAGTCAAGTGAATTCAGACTAAAATGTAGTGAGATGAATGAGAAATTAGAATGCTTGCAAAAGCGCATTTACACTAGTAATAAGCCAATAAAGAAGCGAATAGCATCACTTCAGGCGCAGTTTGCTCGAGAATGCGTTCGATTGCAAAAGGCTCTACCGATTTATGCGAGATGTACAGAAATCATCAATTGTATCAACCGTTCTCAAGTATCAATAGTGGTTGGTGAGACGGGCTCGGGTAAGAGTACACAACTAGTCCAGTATCTTTATGATTCGGGTTTTACTGACAATGAGAAAATTATAGCGTGCACTCAACCAAGGAAGGTGGCTGCTAGCTCCCTTGCTGAACATGTCGGTGTTGAAATACGCAATAGAAAGTTAGTGTCAGCTAAAGTAACCTCGTCCCAGAATGTTTTGAAGACATCAACAACAAAAATTGTCTATTTAACAGATCATGCCTTGCTGAATGAGTGTATTCAAGATAAGAAGTTTTCACGGTATTCATGTATAATCATAGATGAAGCTCACGAACGAACCCTTCATACTGATATTTTGTTGGCCTTTATCAAGCAATGTCTACCATTACGTCCTGATTTGAAGATCGTCATCACATCTGCTACGATAGATCCCCAGTTATTTGTGAATTATTTTGGTAAGGGAACACCAGTAGTACGAGTCTCAGGTAGAACCTTCCCAGTGGAGGTTGCTTGGTGCCCATTGAGCAAACCAGCTACATCTACAGAGTTGCATTCTCCGAATTACATTGAGGAAGCCATTGACTGTGTGATTCGTATCCATTCAAATGAAGATGAAGGAGCCATTTTGGTGTTTTTGACATCGATATCTGAAGTAGAGGTAGCATGTAAGAAAACTAAAGGGAGGATCAATCCATCTGAAGTAGAGATCCTTCCCCTTCATGGAAGACTACAACCACAAGAACAGAAAAAAGTGTTTCCAATGTACGATGCTAAACGAAAGATAGTTTTTTCCACCAACGTAGCCGAAACATCCATCACTATACCTGATGTTAAATACATTGTTGATTCAGGGTTTGCCAAGGAAATGTGCTTTGATCCAAAGAGAAACATGAATTCTCTGGAAGTAAGAAAAATTAACAAAAGCTCAGCTGAGCAACGTAAGGGTCGAGCGGGAAGAGTATCAGCTGGTAAATGCTTTCGATTGTATTCTGAGGAAGAATATGCAACCATGCCAGGTAGAGGACTTCCCGAAATCCTTCGAGTCCATCTGACTCTTGCTGTCTTAAAGCTATTTGAATTTGGCATATCAGATGTTCTTAAGTTTGATTTTGTCGAAATGCCTAATGTCACATCATTAAAAGCAGCTGTGGACATGCTAAAGTTTTTGGGGGCTTACGATGAAGGTGCTGAACAGTTATCAGATACAGGCAGAAGGCTTGCTTTGCTTCCAGTTGATCCACAGCTAGGGAAGATCATCTTGGATGCTGTCGGGGAAAAACTTGTTTTAGAAGCTGTGGTAGCAGCTGCCATTTCAAGTGTTGGAGGGAATATTTTTTATAGAGGTCAAACTGACGAAGAAAAGAAGAAAAGTGACTTGCAGAAACTCAAGTTTGCCCATCCAGGAGGTGATCAATTGACATCGTTGAATGTTTACAAAGAGTGGGTTGTTATGAGTAATAAAGAAAAACGTAACAAGTGGTGCGTGGCCAACAGCATTAATGCTAAAAGTTTGCGACTTGTTGAAGAAACAGTCAAAGAACTCTTTCACATACTATCCACCCAGTTACATGTAAATGTTCGCTATCCTCCTACGAACACACCAAATATTGAGCTCGCTGAAAAGAAGTTGCTGAAATTATTTTTTCATAGCTTTCTTTGGAATCTGGCCGTGCATCTTGGTCATGAAAGGATTGGCTATATGTCGCTGATGAAGAGCACTGATGAGCAGTTGGTTTTATTCCCAGGAAGTTCATTAGTTCAAAATGGTATTGTTCCACAATATCTCATCTATGAAAATACCCTCAAGACGACTCAACAGTTTCTGCTACAAGTCCTAGCTGTGGAGAAGGAGTGGATTGATGAAGCCATCGGTGACGGCAGGTTGTCTTCGGAGCTGTTACAAAACGTGGAGAAATATCAGGTGAAACCGTTCATCATTAGCAACCTAGGGAAGGAAGTTCTCAGTAAAGCAGGTGTGGACAGGAAGGAAAGCCTGAGAGAGCTTATTGAAAACATGAAAGCCATCTGTAAAGGAAATTGGCGAGTAGAGTGTGACTTTTCAGTTGACAAGGGAACTTTTACCGTTTTTTGTTGTTCTGAGTTTGCAGTGGCATTGAAAGACTACTTGACTCAGCGATTTGATAGTATCAAGAATGAATTAAAAGCCGAAACCCACAAAACAGGAGTCACAAAGCCAGACGATGATGTCAAACTGGTCCTGGGTAGTGGAGGGTGTGTTGAATATATTCTCATGCCATGGGATTTTCACACTCTCATAGCTAAAGGACCTGTGAATGAAGATGGTAACTGGACTGAGGTAGTAAAAGAGGCACTTCTCCGATATGGTAAGATCACATTTGAAGTTAAAGCATTTTCAAAGGAAAAGCGAATGTATGCGAAGTTTACAGAGCCAAAAAATGCTGAAACAGCACTCGAAAACTCCTCTGGTCTACTACCTGAGGGCGTGTCACTTCAGCCACAGCTTATACATGGGCGTGGCAATGAAGGTACAAAACTATTTAAACTACAAATTGATTGGATTCGCAGGCAGAGGAAACCGTTTGGATTTGTAAAGTTTAAGAATAAGAAAGATCTTGATTTGGCTTCACAAGCATTGAATGTTAATCGACCTATAAATCTTGGCTCATCGTTAACTTCGATTACTTTTAAATTTCTAAAAGAACCACAGCCAAATAGTCACCAATTGTTTATGCCTGTAGTACCATTATCAGTAACAAAAACACAGCTAAAAGCAGCTATTTTACAAAGACTATCTTCACATGGACTTGATCATGATGATTTTGAAATAAACTTTGGTCGAGAGAAGTGCTTCGAGACATCTGATCACCAATTACAAGCCCTCGAAACTCAGCTTGCTCAAGTTATTCTCAAATATGCCAGCAAAGATCAGTTTCAAATTTACATGCCGAAACCTCAAAATCATTATAGCACCTACCGTAGCTATGTTAACTTTTATGATCCCGAAGAAGGTGAAAAAGCACTGAAAAGTATACAGACTGACTGTGTTGGAGGCCAACCTGTACAGGTAGAGCTCCTCCTATCGTCTGCAACACGATTACTTCCACAGGTATACAAAGTTGTCCAATCAGATCTTAAAGAAATTGAAAATAGCATAGCAAATGTTAAACTGAAAATTAAAAACAACCAACAGCGTTCGCACTGGATTGTGGAAATTTCCTCTGGAGATATGGAAGCATTCGTTGCTGTCGAGAGGAGAGTCAATACTTTGGTACAACCACATGTGTTTGAGTGCCGTGACTCCAGTTTTATCAATGATTATATCCTTTCGAAAGAGTTTCGTAGGGAATTAGATACTATTGAAAAACAAACAGAAACAGTGATTTTGCAAAACTACCGAAGCATGAAATTGTACATATACGGGAGTGAATCAAGCTGTGACGGTGCTCAGCAATCATTGCAGCACAAAATGGATGAACTGAAATTCAATGGGATGAAAGTACATGAGATTAAACTTCGAGAAGCTGGTATGCCTCCTGGAGTAATGCGCCATTTAATTCAACTATTCGGAGTAGACCTTGCAGGTATTTTTGAAATCCAATGCATTCGAAGAGCAACTATAAATCTGCGAAGACAAGTTCTCACCATTTTTTCCAATGATGAAGCCTTGAATTCCATCAATACATTAATACAGGATTATGGAAAGGAACACGTACCTGTCATAGCCTCACCCCATAGTGATACTGAATCCATCGAATGTTGTGCTTGCTTCATTAAAATTGAGAATTTAAAAGAGCTATTTAGATTAGAGTACTGTGGGCATACCTACCATAATGACTGTATTAAACTACAGCTTGCTCCCAATACCATAACGATTCCTGTGACCTGTGCATCAGATGGATGTGGCCTTCCTTTTGTTTGGCAGGACTTTCAGAATTTAATAAAGAAGAAGATGTTCACTTTGGATCAACTGGTAGAGAGCTCTCTCAGAGCATATTTACCTGCAAACAAGGATAAGGTTCACAACTGTCCCACTCCTAACTGCAGTATGGTCTATAGCATCCCCCTGGAGGGTAGAGAAGGGTCGCGATTCATATGTGGGTGTTGTGGTTTACACGTGTGTACGAAGTGCCATGTACAGTATCATGATGGACTTTCGTGTAGAATGTACATGTATCAGTCAGGAAAAAATGATGATAATGGGTTAGAAAAATGGCTCCAGGAAAAACCAAAAGAGCGGAAAGTTTGTCCAAATTGTTCAACACCAATCGAGAAGATAGGAGGCTGTAACAAGATGACGTGTGAATGTAAAGTCAACATATGCTGGGTTTGCTTAAAGTATTTTGAAACAGTGAGAGAATGCTATGATCACTTGAACAGTGATCATGGTGGTATAGTTTAAGTAGATTCATTACAAGAAAATAAATATTAAACAAAGTATTAATTAATTTTTATTATTAATTTTTATAGATTTGTTGACTAATTATTGACAATTATATATCTTTAAACTGCGTACGTACTGTCATGCTTCATTTAATGTTAGCCTATTACTATGACCAAAATTATGCTGGCATATTAAAGTTTAATGATATTCTTTGAGAAATAGAAAGAGACGAAATGGAACATTAAGACTGAGTTTATACACAATACATCATATTACAAAACTTGATTAAAAATGTGAAATTTTGATTTCAAATTAATAAAACTATTGATTCCTCATTAATAATCTTGACATATTTTCGTACACCAGGAACGTGATACAAGTAGCTGGTACCACTCTATTAATGTAAAGTAAATAATAATTTCATATGAACCTACTGATGATACTAATATTGTAATACTTTGCTAAGTTTGCTGCTAGACCTTTGTAGAACCCTAAAACACCTTCTTGCCTGAATCAAAGAATAATGTCATATAATGGTAAAAAGTTCCACATGAACAACTTTATATAATTATACCTCCATATTCTTTTAATAGTGTCTAAAACTGATGAGTATCTTTGCTCCTGATCCTGGGGTAAAAACAAATTTATTCTTGTGAAAAATGTATTCATATGGAACTTGCACAGTTATGTATACACAGCTGCAACCAACCTCACCTGAAGCCTTGCTCTGACCACCTGATAAGGGTATGTTGTAGATGCAGCAACAAACTTGGATGAGGCAGCCATTGCAATATAATGAAGAGGACCCTATAGAATATACGCATTAATATTAGCACATAATCGATTAGGGCATTATGACATGCCAACTGATAGTTTAATGAAAGCACTAAAGTGATGAACCCTCGCGGTCATGCAGCTATTAATATATACACTTGATCTTATAGAAATGAGATTTGACAAGACACATAGCTTCTTACATCTCAGTCCACACTATAGCAATATAGCGCTACAGATTTTGCACATAATGCCCTACAGTCCAGTACACACAAACACACAATGCAGTATAACACAGCATACATATAAATTTCACTCAAGTAAAAGATTCTTCACACTTAAACAGCCAACTGAGCCAAGTAAAAACCTACAGGCATGTCATCATTCAAGTTTTATTGGACACTCCAGCGTTTTTACACTAACACAACTCACAATCAGTAGAAAATACAGTCCAGCAGGAGAACAGAAAACTTTAGAAACTCTAGGGCAGTGCTAGGGAAAGTCTTCACAACAGTAGACACTATCCAAGCCATCAGAGATGCTTGATCAGAGAGGCCACAATCAGAGCAACTTCTTGACGTGACTGAAAATAAATTCTACCACATGTGCTCAAGGGGCGCGGTCTGAGAAAATGGTGACCAGGAAAACTATCAATCCAAATACTCAAAGATCTTCGTCTTAACCTTGGCCATATTTTTGAAAAATCTTTGAATCGTGGAATTATCAACTTCAAGCGCCTTCAATTGAGTGTCAGTGAAGTTCTACCATCAAGTATCCACAGAGATTACGTGGTAACACACAGACACACAAACCGACTACTATAACCCTCCGCCCACGCTCGGGTTAATTACTAGTATATTCCTGTATATACCAGGTTCACAAAAACATTAAAGGGCCGACAGGGACGATATAGGCCATATATCCCTGAAAAGCGGGGATGATATGAAAAACGGGGGCGATATGACACCCACGCACAATGCGTGGGCGTCTATCACCACCCACCACCCCCCCCCCCCCTCCCCAATTTTACTACACGTATGGCTGGCTGATGCAAATAGCGACCTTCTCTGAGAGAAACATAGTATTAGATCTCTGTTGCAAAAATGATCTTCCGGGTTATCTATACCACTGGATAGAGCGGCAAATGTTCTTTAAAGTGAGCTACAATACAAGTGATTCTATTGTAGTATAGGAGAGAAACAAACGCTTGAAAACACGAAAACCATTCACTTTGTTTTTGACGATCGCGATCGGCAATTCGTTTTATCATCTTTTAACTTCACAAGTGTGCAGCGCCCACTTCTAAAAATTGATATATTACTTTCACAGACCTTCCTGAGCTAGCAGAGCAAGTTTTGTAAGCCTATCTTGAAAGACGTTTGTGCTTAAGTCTGCTAAAGCTCCCTCACTTTTTAGAATTCCGCCATGCCAACTACAGTTAGATCTAACTCTGGATCTAAGCTTTATCAACATAAACAAAGAACCAGGATTGTCTATGACTAGTCTAACTTTTATATAATTACATTTTGTTAAATGAAATGATCATGATGGCCTCAGTATCCTATTGTCCATGTCGGCCTTTAAATGTTTTTGTAAGCTATAGAATATATTATAAGTACATACCATGGCTTCGAGGGAAATATGGCCAATATACAACCACCCCGAGATATCAGTCCAAGGCGAAGCTGATATCTCGGGGTTCGGGTTGTATATTGTGTATCGGGTTGTATATTACATATTAATTATTATATATTCTGCCTATATCAATGTATGACCGTTTTTAGAATGATATAGACAGTAATAACACAGGCAGTGTTCTGCCCATTGATGGTGGGGGTGATTGGCCCTAATCACCTAAAAATCAATTTTACCACCTGTGGGGCTATTTTACCACTTAAATTACTATAGAAAAGCACTTAAAACGCCCATTTTATGGTATTTTAGTTCAAAATTAATTCAACCACCTAAAATACCATGTAGGGCAGAATACTGTACAAGATATTTTCCCTTCCTTTTTCCAGAAGCCATGTGACACATGTGAGAACTATCCAATTAACTATTTAATTAACTAACTAGTTTAACTGTAATGGGTAGATTATAATAGTTACAATATCCTTTCTTTATCTCTTCATAAACCATGAACTGCACAGCGCCATGAGACGTACCAATGATACCAGGAATGAATCCCTAAAGAAACATTAACAAAGCATATTTCTTTGGGCAATGATTTCCTCGAGTAATAAACCCAACCTTATATAGACCCCTTAAACCTTCATATTTATACAGCTTCCAGAGACCATCTACAGTATAGAGTAATTCAACATCAATTGTTATAAATATCTTGGGTTACAAATAACAGTTGATGACAGTACTGTATAAAGGAAAATTTCTGTGGCCCAAAATTTCTGTGAAAAAGGAAATTGACAAATTTCGTAGTAAAATTTACGTGCATGCAGCATATTTGCCATGTGTAATTACGTAATTTGTGGATAAAATATTCGTTGCTGAATGGATAACCATGAAATCCACAAAAACCTTGGGCCTCAAAAATTTTCCACTATACCGGTATATTTATTTATACATTACCTGATAGTCCTTTGTATCTCATGTGTGAGGGAACCTCAGCTGTATCCACGAGACATAGTCTAGTCTTAACCACCCACACTGGATTAGCTATAGACAGGGTCAGGATACCTGCATACCCACATGTACCCAACCCAATATATAGAGGGAAACTCATGATTATACAGTTTAGTGGAATGGGCAGGGATTATCAGTAAAAGCTAGTTTACGTATGATGCTAACTCAATGTTGTATGGGTAGTTTGACTTATTTCATGTATTTGAGTTGACCAGGATTCAATTCCAACATTAATATACCGTATAGGGCATGTTGTTCAAGGGAATCAAATCTCACAAATTTGCCAAAATTTAGTGTTCAAGGATCTATTTTTCATAAACATACAGCCACAAATATGGCTACACCTATCTTATTAACATTTTATGTTTCACAAATTTTAAATTTTCCACGAAATTCTAAAAAATTAGATTCCTTGAACAATATGCCCTATACGGTAACATCCCATGAGCATCATAATTATTATAAATCAGGTTTTATACTGATAAACACATCAACTCAACTATACATATTAATGCACTTATACTACACATATAGTACTGGTTAACATGAACACAGTACACATAGGATTATAGCTTAATATAAGCTAGATACCTATTGATGCTGGTACATTAAGTTATACTATGTTTACATTACCTGATGTTGAGGCCAATGCCATGTGGGTCAATGGGTTTAATTGTACAGTGAGGTCGCCATCTTGCATGTGGAACTTGAAGGCATTATAACTGAACTAGACACTTTAAATAAATCAGCCATATAAACAGACAACTCACAAGAAGAAATACAATCCCCAGGAAAGACCTGCACCGGTCACATTAGCACTAGCTCCCTAAAGAGTGAAAATATACAAACAATACAAGGTAGACAGCTTTATAAAAACATGGGGGCTTAATGATTAGTTTATGTCCTTGAGGGTTGACTAGTAGTATCGTTCGCATACCTGATACAGACCCAGGAACCCCTCCTGCCTTATAATGGACTTGAAGGCATGATACAGACCTGTGTATCTGGTACGCTCAGCACTTAGCTGGATACCATCATCAACTGTAATTAATTACAATTTAATATTTGAGATAATTAGCAATCTCAGAAGGACATTTTAATTAAGGAACTGACATACACATATTATAAATCATGTAAGGTAGTCTAAGAGGTCATACCTCGATCGTCATACCTGCAAATCTTAGTTTGATGAGGTCGAAAGGATGAGTTATTAAAGTGGACATAACCCCTCCCGTTAATCCAGCTATCAGGTGCTCGTGTCGTAGCCCTCTTAAAAAGGTGCCTCGAGAGCTGGAATGGTCTTCCATAGGTGGCAGCAGGGAGACAAGAAAGGGCTTCACGAATATTTACTCAGCATAGCAGACTTCCATGAAATATCCATGCATTGCATATTGCATAATACAAGTTTTAAAAGGGTTAAAAATAAAATACATGACGTCACATGTTATTTTAACCCTTTTTGAGTCAATGTTCAGTTCACTACTACGGAGTTAAAAATAAATCCATTCTTACCCACGTGGTCTAAATAGGTACTCTCTTCAGCAAAGATCCACAATGTCAAATA
>JAYJLX010054820.1:0-10687 GCA_036873525.1 Chalinula nematifera | reverse complement strand
TTTACATTCATTCTCAACCTTTTTCGCCCTTCCCCCCCCCCCCCCCCCCGCTTCTAAAAGTAAGAATTGTTGTGCATACATGTACATGTAGGCCATTTTGTGTAGTCAGCCATCTTAACAGAACTTATGGTCTGATCAATTTACTTCTATTGTAGTCATGTTGTATGTACACCTAATATCCAATGTTTTACTGGAATATACTTAAAATTAAATTGGTTGATTATTTTTATGGTTGAAACCCTGTTTCTTTGTATCATTCACAGATTCGGAGGTTCCTGATTAAGAGAGGCTGTAACTAATGCACAAATAGAATCAAAAGAAGGCAAGAGTTATAATGTGTTATTTGAAACTATTTCTGTGGATTATTATTATTATTATTTTGTAGGAGAAGCTCCTTTAATCCCCAATTGTCTAGAATAAAGCCCAAAACGTGTTACAGTGTGGATGTGTTGACTTACTAAATGACCTTTGTTATCATTTTTTTTTTTTAATATATAATTATCCAATTACATGTTTTCCAATTATTTTTTCTCCTCTACTGTAGGGTCCCTCCCGTGGGTCCACCTCACCGTGCTGGTGTGGTGTATGTACTTTCATTACTGAAGAAGCAGCCGATGACAAGTAGTACTCGATAAGGACCTTTATAGGCACTCTCAACTCTACAGGTACATGTATAGCTAATGAATTATATTACAGCTAATATTGTACTGTACATCTCAGACATGTTAATTTAATTTTTTTTTTAAAGTACTATATGCACATGTACATTGATTGTGGTAATTGAACCCCACTATGTGCATGTATAACTGTTATGCTATTAATTACTATACTTCATACAAAGTAGTATTAATATGCAAACCACAACATTCCTTATTTAGTTATTTGTGTAAACATCACAAGATTCTTCCTAATTTGGCAACAATCTGCATGAATACACATTATATATGTTGTTTATTGTGAATCATGCTGTTTCGTTAGTACTTTCAAGGAAAGTCAAGTTGTGGTACGTTCACGTCCACTTCGACATAATTGAACTGTTAATAACTCCGTGATGCTACAAGATATGCAGATGGGACTTGTACCATTAAAATCAGCTCTTTGGAGCGCTTAAAACTATTCCATTATCGAAAAGATTGCAAGTATAGAACATATTGCAACAAAACTCACCATAGATAAGAGTAGGGAAGCTGCAGCACAGGTGAAAAATAGTTTCCCGTTAGCGCTTTGAGCAAAGCGCCATCTTTACGAAAAAATTGACCGCGTCCACTAATTATTCTATTGTGAATCTTGAATTATTAATGATTATTAAAAATTATCACCAAATGTAATCAATTAGCATGCAGAGTGTTAATAAGGGCTCCCCTAGGAATATGTTGCATAAGTTAATGAGTCGTGAACATACTATAGTAGGTCTTTCTTGTAGACAAACAATTAACATTACTTTGGTTTTAAAAAAATAATTAATCCTTAATTTTTTTTCTTGCCTTTATAGTTTATAGTAGGTTTGCGGACTTTTTTGCCTCAAGGTTGTTGACACAAGAAATTGTGTGTGCTGGGACAATTATACTAAGGTACGTACATGTATAACATACATGTGTATATGTATTGTTATATATACATGTAGTTGTTGTCAACAAACTCAAATTAATATGCATTTTGTAAATATTATGTACGTGTATGTTGTTGTTGTGCATGTCTATTATGTATGTGTATGTGTATGTTGTTAGCTGTACCCACTGTGTGAGCTGTGTGTATGTTAATGGGATTGATGTGGTAACCATGCAAGGCGGGATTTATCGACAATGGCCTACCATGTACACATGTATATCCATCTCTTTCATCCTCCCACCCATTCTCCCTTACAATGCATGTACCACCTTTGGCATGGCAGCACAGTACAGTAGAGCATCATACCGTATTATGTTTAGATTTATAGTAATGTTATTTTAACTATTTTATTAATGGAATCTTTCCCGTCTCTAGACGCTAGTGTTCCACTATATTGCCGTATTGTTTTTGTGAAGATGCCGCAATAGTATCGAATCAATATGCTATTTAATTGGTGAAGGAAAAAAGATCGATCAGCAATATTTATCTACAGCTGTTAATAAGGTATGGCGCAGCCTCGCAGGAAAATTGCTGTAGTTCCTGCCATCCATCGCCCTCCATTATCAAAAGCACCGTCGTTCAGAACGAATGAGCCAGGTGTGTGTGGTCCAGTATTCAAAGGTACATGCATAGATTATAATTTTAATAATATAATTGTGTATGTATAACACAGTGGTATATACATATAAATACTGATTTATAGTGTCAGCTGATAATCGTCAAAGTATGTCCGTCACTACCGACTGACATTTGCCCTGAACAGTTGCATTCAGTAAGTCATGGTCAGATCTACTGAAATGATTGAATAGATTGATATGTTTCTCATAGCTGAATATTTTGTATCGTGATATCAAACAAATTATTACTACACAGAGAAGGACATGTGTATCGACAGATTTGTACTGTCCAAAGAAATTCAGGTACTCCCCATACACAAACACAGTATACACCTACCTACACACACACACTCTTTATACACCGGGTATCTCTCATTGCCCATTCTTATTGTAGTTTTGTAGAATATATGGCCCCTGAAATAATTCAAGACAATAATAAAGATGGCCACACCAAAGCCGTTGACTGGTAGTCTTAGGGTGTTCTCATGCATGAGCTACCGTTTGCAGTTACTGGACAGAATAACAATCAAAAGGAAGTGGCAAGGTTATAAAACTAAACAATGCTATAAGTTTAATGTATAATGTTTCTCTCACTCTCCCTCCCTCTCTCTCTTTCTCTTACTTTCTGTTTTTATATGCTTTCTTATTAGGTGTACATTAACACAAGACCCCTCCTGTCCCCTCCCGCTTGACTATATCGTGTCGTAATCTCTTGTCCTGTACCCACTAACCAGACGAGGGGCAAAAGGAGCAATCAAGAACGATCTCATCCATGGTTAAACTCCATTAATTGGCCGGACATTTTGTCGAAGAAAGTACGTACCTTCCCCTTTTAAACCAATCTCGTGGGTAACTTTGCTGAGGAGTTTACTGCCCAGGACCCTATCGACTCCCCAGCCCAACCACCTCAGAAACATAACGAGTTACATGTATTCAAAGTGAGTTTAGTCAGATTTACAATATACATGTATGGGCGATTCAGCACTTGTTTATTGCTGGAATGTATCCCAAGGGTTTGAATTAAAGTGCATTCATGTTCAGCTGAGGATTTGCTCATTTGTATTTATTGACATGTAATTATTGTGCAATAACTTACCTTTTTATAATAAATTATACCAAGTATGGAAGTGCATGGACGAGGTGTAACCATTATTAATGAATTTTAGAGGAATATCTAATGAGCTCAACCATGCATCAACATAACTTCACAGAGCATTGTATTAATCTAAACTTTACAAAGTTGACACTTACATAATTAATGTGCTAATTATCCCGAGCCACGTAGTGGTGAGGGATATGGTAGTTGGCATGTTAGTTATCCCTTGCATGGGTGAAGCCTATAGTGAGGGATACGTGAGTGAGTTCAACTATTACTATTGACATTACAGTACTGGACAAATAAAAGTTCACCTTCCGTACTACAAAACGATCGTACTACGTTTATATTGCAGTCCCCTCTTAATACTATGCTATGTTCAGCTGTCATAATTTTCTATTATAGCTATAGAGCGGTTGCAATTAAGTCAAAATCGTGACGTGACGTCTTTTCCGCATGGCAAAAAAAAATGTTACTCAGCATTGCAAGAGTAGGGCAACGTACAAAAAGCAGTCTATTGATTCTACTAATTCTAGCACAATAGCTCATTATTGCTATATGCAAAGCTATACCAACAGGTGGACATTTTAAACAAACCTTGAAGTCAAGGAGTTGCTCTTGGCGCTTTACAAAGCCCGACTTTCGAGCGAACTTGAAATTTTTTTGTTGCAAACGGTCACGGTTTTTTAATTATCTGTTTCTTCTATCTTCGTCAGGAACCATAACAGTCTGCTTTTGTTCAGATCGCTCGGTATTTGTGCGTACAGGACAGTAGAACTTGCCTACCCAGAGCTTTTTTTGCCATGCACGGGGGCGTGTCAGCATCAACTTGGTCATGTGACGTCACATGCAACCGCTCTATTGTGTATTGGTAGATAAACATTATAACACTAAGTTATGACAGCTGAATACTAAAACACTAATGAAAAATAACAATTGCATAAGCATTACCTTCTAGAACATAAACTTTTTTTTGTCCACTACTGTAACTATTCACAATATACATTATTTGTTGTTCCAGGTGATAGATATGATCCAGAGCCATATACATTTACCACATGAGGTACACTGATGAGGGTAATGATGAAAGCACAAGCTGTAAGCGATGATACTACTAGTCACTTATACATATATAGTAATACACACACATGTAAGAGCTGTCTATTACTTGCATGTATGTCAGTATGTGTAGGTGATTAGATGATCACAACAGGCATAACATGTAACTTCATACTTCATATTGCTTCAGTACAGATAGAAATTCTATACTGTATGTGGCTTAGTGTTGTGCAACTGCATGTGGTTTCATACTGAAGCCTAATGTACCTCCCATTTCACAACCACAAAAGACAACTAAATAAACATTGGTTTAGTCCACTAAATGTGTTTTGTAATTATTTACTTGCACCTGTACATGTATCTTAATACCAAAACAAGTACTGTATGTGTAATGGACTACACTAGTCATGATCAAATTAATGTCAGTGTCGGATGAAAGCTTCACATTCCTCAATAGTGGATTGGGATTGTTTGAAATGAGGTTCTAAAGTGAGTCATAAACCATGCCAACTCTTTGTCAAGTAGCTTGCCTATTTTGGGTACCATGGCTAGGCAATTTGTTGACCTTCTTACCTTTTTTTTCTTTTGTTTTTTTTTTTAATTTACTACAGTGAAATGATTATGTAGCAAGAGCTTCATCTAGAATTGAAGTCCCCATTGCTATACATGTACATAGTCTAATTATGTATGGGCATATACACACACGTATTATTGATATCCAGTCTGGGCAGTGGGCATTGTGGATATTAAGAAAAATTTACCATTCCCCTGTTTTGATCTTGTACTTCAGTGTGTAGGAATTCATATAAATTAATATACAATACTAGGACTGGTTTATGAGGCTATGTTAGCATGTTTTGTGTAGGCTTGTGTTTTACCTCACCATAATTCATGCTTCTTATTCTCTGCCTACTGTTAAGGGTAATGAGATTTTGTTAGTGGGCGCAGGTTGATCTGCTCATTGTAATATTATTCATCTAAAATTCATTAATTACGCCCACTCACCACCCATGCTTTATACTGATACATTATGAATCACAATAACATTAATGTGCAATAATTACTAATGAGCAAACCCTCAACTCAATGTGAACATGCCAGTCTATTCCAATGTAAAACGAGCCTCAAAAGGTCAAATCAACCAAGCAACCTTGCACTAGCTTAATATTGTAAATCCTTTAAGCCTATATAACTAATATGGTTTTCAGTTTACTTTTAGCTGGGATTAGGCACAAAAGTCCACCCAGTTTTCTCTGCCTTTTCATTTTATGTGGATTCATAGTAGACTCCTAGTCCTTTTGCCTTATGGACAACCAAGGCTCAACAGATGGAGGTCTTTATGCATTGTAATACTAATAATATGTGTACATTTAATAGGAAAATGCAATAGTTGTGATATGAACTTTCTGCACTAGTATAGTGGGTTTTGTTTAATGTATTCCAATTACCATGCACAGCACACACAGAATTACAAAAATTAGGTTTGCATAAATTGCATAAATTAATTACACATGGTTGCTACATGACTACATGTACAGTATGTGTGTGTGTATGTTGCACAAAAAAAAATCAAGCGCTTATGTTTTAAACTACACAAAATGATGTCCTGAATAAAACCTGCTATACACAGTACTTAATCATTTCATTCATAAGATAACAATGCAAAACATTGCTTATAACTTTTGATGCTGTTGATATGTTGCAATATTTACAAAACAACATAATATTTTTAGCTGGTGGGTAGGTGAGAAATATATACTGCTTTCATGACCTCAGCCTAATTTAGTTGGGATTTTTTTTCAGATTATGTTAGCCTAAAAAGGCCTGCCTTTAGATTTTATATGTGGTTTAACTGGTGAACTATAGTCTGGTTTTCACCTTATTAGGCAACCCAAGTAACAATTTTTTTTCTTTTGATCTTTTGGAAAATGTCATTGAAAGAAATGGATCTATTACATGTACATACTAGTAACTAGTAGCCTCAATCCGTAGTAGGAAGGGATGCAGACGTAGTGGGAAGAGATATACAAAGTTCTGTGTTATAGTTGCCAGATTTTTACATATTGAATCTATTTTACTTTACAAACATGTATTCCACATGCACCATTTTAACAGTATCGTTGAAACCTAAAAGCTTCTACTAATTATAGTGCACGGCTCTTTCAATTAATGTCCCTGCTGTATAAAGCCGCTTTTTACCTGTTTGTCATAAAACACAAAGTATATGTATATGATAATTTATAGTTTATTATGCCAAACAAAAAAAAATGAACAATAGGTGTTCTGTTTGTAATCTGCAACAGAAAGGAATAATAGCGAGATTGAGAGCTATATAATGATATAAAAAAGGAAGAACGGTTGGTGATTATGGTGTTGTGGTTTTAAAGTTAACTAAAGCTGCCAAAACGACTTGACGTGTTTCAGTGTAATTATGTAACAAAGACAAATGCACAGAACTAGTATATGAATTCTTCATGTAATGTAAAAGTTGAAACTGTACTCTTCCTCCAGCCTGTTGAACAGGTGTGAGTAGTAATATTATTTTATCAGTTTATTTTAGCCTGGGATGTTCTTTTTTTTTTATGGGTTTTATAAAGAAAAATCCCTAGTTGGTTTTCTTTTTTTTCTTGTGGTGTGGAGTCAATTTAACTTACAGAGGTCAACTTATACAAGAAATGCTATAATCTTGGGGAAAGAAATAGTATCCTTTATAGAGATGTGTCCTTTATAGAGGGGTGTCCTTTATAAAGGGGTGACCTTTAAGAGGGACAGATACATGCATGTACATAAACAATGTGTTGTATTATGTTACTCTTCTTTTTTTTTTTTTTTGCAGTGTTATTTCTTTTATCGGCAATCCATATCCAGTTTAACTAGAAAGGACCTAATTACAAGCCATTACCTATTAAAAAAGTCAACAAACCTTCAACTAGGTCCTTGAGTGGCCTGGTCACACTGAAGAACCAAGTAGAGGAACTGTACTTGACCCTAAAGAAATGCCACCCTAATAATACTCCCCTGTTAATGCAAAGATATGGAGGTACAATACAGTACATGTAGTTCAATTTTTGCGACAGAGATCTGGTTTTCGTCTCAGAGCACGTCACATATGTAACACCAGTTTACTCATGCATCTTGTATGTACATGTACATGAAGGCAAGGTTGATTGTTCACTTTTGCATGTTTTTATTTTGTAGATCACTCTGCTGGCCCATGTGGTTATTTGGCAAGCACCAGAGACTTTGAGTTAACCTGAACATTATGGACGATCCACTTTTTTTTTTAAGCATAATTACTTTTTAACAGTGAAGTTATAATTTTAATTAGCAAAAAAATAATTATACATTAATTACTCCCAATAGTCTGGTCCCCATCCACGGCTAGACTCCACACCCGGATCGACCCGTGCCGCGCCCACTGAGGTTCCTCACGCGTCATAATGACGCCTTTAAATTAGCAGAAAATCCAATTAAGTCCTACCCGGTTCTATATACCCGGTTAAAAATTCCTGAGAACCAATGCATCATTATGACGCGTGAGCAACCTGCATGCAGTCCTGCATGCTGGGCCGGGCTAGTACATACTATACTACTACCATGCAGAGGAGGTTGCTCACGCGTCATAATGACACGTTGGTTTCTACCCGGTTAAAAATTCTGGCTGTGTTGAAGAATAGCAGGAATTTTTAACCGGGTAGGACTTAATTGGATTTTTTGCTAATTTAAAACGTGTCATTATGACGCGTGAGCAACCTCCTCGATCTATCTACGTCTAGATAGCTAGCTCTCTGTGGTGACTGGTCACGTGCATGCCCCAGACCACGTACGTACGTACGTACCTAGATATGCTATAGTACCTGCTACTGGGAATATCAGTGTTATAGTATTGAACTATTGATTGAATTTAGTATTTTAGTCCTGTCTCCTGGCCTTTGAGTGAGTGGCTAAAGAAAAAGAATACTGTTTGTTCGTGCGCCCAACTGTTCGTACTCGTCAACAAAGTACGTATTGGTACCTCACCTCGTGTAATATACCTCATTTGCACCCTCTGTTCTTGCTTCGTGTATATATATATATATATATATATATATATATACACATTGGAACCTCTGTTTAGTGGACACCTAGGGGACAGAGCATTTTGTCCGTTAAATGGAGGTGTCCTTTTGCACAGAGGTTGTATTGTACAGAAAACTCTCATTTGGGGAAAGAATAGGTGTCCTTTAGACAGAGGTGTCCTTAAACATAGTGTCCATTAAATAGAGATTCCACTTCTGTGTACAGCTACATACATGTACATCTATATGTTCATGTACATCGGTGTATGTTATTTTCAAAGGATTCTACTTGTCATTAATTTGGCTACATTCTATATATATATTATATTATTTGAAGAATTTATTCGTATTCTTTTGTAACAATACTATTATGTTATACCACCCCAGGAGGTGTATATCACATTTATACTCACCGAGCCCGAGGGCGAAGCCCGGGGGCAAGGTGAGTATAAATGTGATATACACCGACTGGGGGTGGTATAATAGATTTATTCCATGTGAAACCAGACTTTTAACTTCCAAAACCTTGGTTTAACTTTAGTTTTGTACTGTTTTTGCCATGTTTTTAATGATATTCATGGCCAGAACAATGGCTTGTAGATAAGCCTAACCACAAGGCAGTATATCAGTTTTATACCCCAGCATTTCGCTTTGAAGTATAGCTTCATCATGGTATAAATATATATATATATAATTGGAAATTACATGCAGTATAATGCATATTATTAGGTATGTATATATGTATATGATATACCCCTAACAGGGGTGGTATATTAGATTTATTCCATTCTTCAAACTCCAATTATTGTGATTTTACTTCAATGTTTTACATATGCTTTCTGAGTCCAAGTTTTTAATGAGATTCATAGTTTGTTTAGCCATTGTAAGTACCAAAAAGTATATGAAACATCAAAGTGTTATATACTTCCCTAGGGAAGTATATGAGATATAATACCCCAGCATTTTGCTTTGAAGAATGGCTTCATCATGGTATAAATGTATATTATATTATATATATATAGTGTATATTGGTGCTTTTTTTTGTAGACCAGGTCATACGTACATACAGATGTACTTACATGTAGTAAATATTCATTGGTATTTTTTATCAGGTACAGAATTTTTTTTTTATTTTTTAAAGAAATGGAACATTCACCAGGTGATGAACCAGTGTGTAAAAAAAGGAAACTGGGGATACAGAACGGTATTTATTTATACATGTAGACCCCCCCCCCCCTTAGCCAAAATAGGTGTTTCAAAAAAAAAAAAAAAAAAACAATACTGTACATATATATATAGTCTCGCGTAGCCAGCCCCTCCCACTTCGAAGGTACGGTCTGGTGATCTCTGAATGTGTACCATTCGTTCAGAAAGCGACCGGAAGCCCTATCGCTCGTAAAAGTTATAGGTGAATTGATAGAGAAATTAACCCATGAAACATACGGTTAATTTCACTATTAATTCGCTTATAACTTTTACGAGCGACAGGGCTTCCAGTCGCTTTCTGAACGAATGGTACACATTCAGATCACCAGACCCTACCTTCGAAGTGGGAGGGGCTCGCTACGCGAGACTAGTGTATATAGGCGTGACAGTAATAAAAAAGAATTTTTTCCCATAAGTCGTCTGCCATTTTATAGGGCAAAATTGTATTGTGGAGGTGAAAATAGCTTTTTTTGTTTGTGTGTGTGTATGTGTGTGTGTGTGTGTTTGTTGAAATGGAGTATCTTTGCAGGCTTTAGGGTAAACGAATGGCTGTATCATGAATTTTTTTTACTATGCTTGCAGTTTAGAATTGCGTTGTTTGTGAGTAAAACTTGCTTTAATTTATCATCATTTTCCAAAGCGGTGTTCAATTACTTGCGTGGGAGCTTTCCGTACCTACAATTAATAATGATATTTGTTAGCACTTGATTTGGCTATACTGTTGCATTATTAATTTGACCTCAACATTGTGTATCCACTTGCAATCAAGGATGTACATGTATTTAAACCATAGAATTAAATTACCCATGGCAATGTAATTGTATATGTGTACATGTATATTAGTAAGTATTTCTCATCATAAGTACCACTATCACCTCCGTAGAAGGAGCTACTGATCAAGATACTACTACATGTACCTCCCTACTTGTAGGTGGAGGTAGTATTATGAATATTCCTGGTAATGACGGTGGTGATCCTGAAGCAGGCCAAGGTACCTCCAGAATTAAGTAATCCGTTTAGAGCATGGGTTGGTATCGATTACT
>JAYJLX010054809.1:0-10689 GCA_036873525.1 Chalinula nematifera | reverse complement strand
GTACTCCAATAGCCCATAGTAACCAACCTCACAAAAAAATTTTGAGCAATTAGCGAACCGTGACTAATCACTATAATTTATTGTTATTGAACATGACTGGTATGAATTGACCAATCGAATTGCAGAATAGGAGGGACATACACCACCTGGGTTATTAAAAGTTTATTTATTTAAATAAATAAACATTATTAATTATTAAAAAATAGTCATGGTAGAAGCCGGCCGGTTAAATATCTCGGTACAGTTTCTATGGAATTTATCACACCTCGCTTCATCGCTTGGTGTGATAAATCCCATAGAAACCTTTACCTCAGTATATAACCTTTACTAAATTAATTCAGTGTTAATGATGTTAATCATCCGATACATCTGGCTTTCATAGTCCAAGTTTGATCAATATTTCGTTTTCCATCTTCAAATACTCAGCATAATCCTACACATAAACGTTATGGATAGATCATTTTATCAAAATAAACAATTAGGAAAGGTGAAAAATGACAATAAAATACCAGCATTCAGATATTCTTTATTATTTCACTAACATCCAAAACAACACACACCACACGATGATACTAATAAACCAAACCATACCCTCAATAACAAAGATCAACATACATACATACACACATGCATGCACGCACACACACGTACACACTGATCTAATTTACTATTGTATTATGTATATCACTTACATTCCTCATTGTATCTTCCCAATTCTCTTCTGCTACAGGAGTTTCCCCTTTCCTCTCAGCCTATGAAAACACAATACCAATATAATACAGTACAGCCTTGTAGAGGGACTGCATGTACAGTATATGTACATGTACATGTATACCTCTTGCTCATTTATCTTTTGATCATCCAATTGTCTCTTCTGCCGTTCCCTCATTTATTGATTTCTCTCACCGACAAACTCAAGTCGCTTGACTTCACGATCGAAGAGTAACTCCATGGCTGATTGCTATTGGACACACACATGATTCATGTTCACATTATTAGTGATATGCAAACCTCAGAGTTTGAAGTGTGACTGAGGCTCCAGGGAACTTCAAGTATGTGTAATGTTCCACCACTGTCGCCTGCAGCCAACATTAGCTGACGACCTTATAACAACAATAATAATAATAACGTACAATATTATAATTATAACACCTCACATGTATGAATATATGTATGTACATACACATGTACATGTAATATACATGTATAACTAACTGGATAGTTTCCATGGAATAATGTACGTTATCGATAAAATAATATATTCTGTGCGAGGGCTGGTTTATCTGATCTGGAAATGGGTATAATCTATTAATAACATCTGCTTTACAGAGCATGCATGGAAGCTCAATCACAGGATAGCTTGGAACAAGGCATTATATTCTATACTGGACACCACCATGAAAAGTCCCGTTGTATGATGGAATCCTGGTACATCACCATGCAAGGTCCCCGGTGGTCTCAATAAGGGAGAGGGGACCAATATGATGGTCTCTCATACAACAGCAGGCCCTTCTTCTTCCTCCCTCCTAATATATATGATGATTTGCCATTGTATTGTTAGTTGTTGTTTATTTGTTTTCAGTGTTATTGTTTTCTACCTTTCTTTCTTTTCTGTAGGAGCTGAGTTTATTACTGTATATTGTATTGTGTTGTATGCGAGCTGTTTGACTGCTCCCACACTGCATGGCCTAGGTTTTTTCCATAGTGTGCGGGTTTTTCCTTGGAATCCTTATGTGGTCTCACATTCCTAAATGACTTAACTATAAAAACTACATAGATCCAGTCGACACCGTCCATCACTGTGGGTGTGGTCAAACATCTCAGACCTGACCTGTTTCAGTGGCTATGTCAAATTGTCAAGGAGATGGATGCTATGTCTGTAAATAGTGTCTGCATTATAGTGTGTTTCTTTTTACTAGACTAGTTATATGCCACTGATCGATGAAGACAACTGTCTAGTCAGCAAAACATTTGACAAATAAAAAAAATAAAACTGATCAATGAATAGAGCATGAATAAGAATTTGAATGAATTATTGAGTTTCATCAGTTTTACTGATCTCAATTTTCTATATAATTAAATGAGGTGTGTGGGTGGGGCTGATTGCTTTTTGCTGCGTGGGTGGTAAACTACCAATATATACCCACATGACCTGCATTTTTCACACCATAGATAGATAGAGTATTGTAAATAGTGCACATACATATACAAGCAACAATAATATAATGCAACAAACTGTGTCCAACCACATGCTGAGCCCTAGCTCCATAATAATTATATTGAATTTTCCGCTATAAAAGTAAAAAATCATTACAGTCAAATTGCTTATAGCTCTTTCTGTGAGATATGATTATTAAGCACTTTCAGCTAGATCTATTATAGCAATTAGACAATGTTAACAAACACAGTACGAAACCATACCAAAGGTAATGAAGCATAGAACTAAAATTAATGAAAATTGATTTAAAAGTTATACTTAAAACAATCCATCAATCATATACTGCACTGCTTTTTGATGTATTATTATCAGTGATATGTGCTGATAGTACTATATTAGGAACAGCGAGTGTTATATTCTTATAACATGGTTCATCAGAGCCGCTGTTGGTTACACTATTATCAGGATGATGGAGTGTGTTGGTTCCAACAGGTGAAGGAGGAGACAGAGTTGGGGTGAGTTTAGTACTGTGTGCTGGAGAGAACAGCATTACGTCATTATCCACGTATACATTTGAACTGGGTCGGCTGTTGGGTGAGTTAGCAACACTCAGTTTGGAAGGGCTGTTAGCAGACAGGTCCAGGTACAGATCACGAGGGTTCTTGTCCTTTGAAAGCATCGAATCAAACTTCTTTCGCAATTCGGAGAAATTGGGCCGATTCCCGGGGTGATCATTAAAGCATGACAACATAATTTCATATCTGAAATAATAATAGACAAAGCGATTTAATAGGACACAAAAAAAGTCAAGATATAGAGGGTGAGGCTCAGTTATGACAGAAGAGTGGGTGTAAAATGTAACACCCACTCATTATTATAGGCTCCCTGATTATGGTCCTTACACTTCTTTTGTGATGGTTGATGGCTTTTCAACTCTCTTTCCATCCTGTAGAGTGCGTAGTATATCACTGTTATTAATATTAGGGTAGGGTACAGCTCCTATATACATTATTATACAGAATACCATACAGTGATACAGTGATATAGCCTTATAGTAGTATATATACCTAATGTTCCTATTTCCCATAGCGTTATACCAAATGACCATACATCAGATGCTGTGGTGAACTCGTGATACATGATAGATTCAATAGCCATCCATCGTATGGGTAACGGTCCATTACCAGTCTTCACATACGCACTGTCGTAGGTCATGTTACGGGACAAACCAAAATCAGACACTTTAAGGATCTTCCCTTCACCGACTAGAATATTACGACATGCCAAATCACGATGGATGATTTTCAAACTTGATAGGTATTCCTACAGAAAAAAATAATAAACTCAAAAAGTACAGAGGGAGAAAACGAGGCAAATCTATAGCAATTAAGTTGAGAAATAATAAATTAATGTAAGACAAACCAGACACAAATTAATTGTATCAGATAGAACAGCATACCCATACCACTCCCCACTCTTCTGTTTAATTTGAGAGCCACAAAAACACAAATCGAGTAGAGTATTAAACATCCTTTATAGCTATATAGTATCAAGAGTATACTCTGTTTACCATTCCTGAAGCTATTTGGTAAGCAAATGATACTAAGTCCACCATCACTTCAGGCTTCATCTCTACAACATATCCACTAGTATCAATGTTTTCCCCTGATTCTTGCATCTATAAATGGATATACAGTAGGTATTACAATAAACTGTTATATTTATTATTATACTTACACTGGTCCTCTGCTTTGTCAAGTATCCATGTAGGTCTCCGTATTCCAGATATTCTGTTACTACACACATAGGTTCCTGTCTGGTGACGGCTCCCAGCATGTTAACAACATGAGGGTTATGCCCCTTAGCTATCAACTTCATTAATTCAATCTCCTCCAGAAACTCATTTTTCTCTTGATTTGATGCATTTTCTAAAATTATAGCCCAATAACGTAATAGGCAATTCAAGTGCTATTACTATATTTTACTTTTAAGAATTTTAATAGCCACAAATCGTCCACTGTTTCTAGTTTCATATGATACTAGATGCGCGTTCCTGAACCCTTTCACTTCTCCTTTAAACACTTCCCCAAAGCACCCTCCTCCGAGTTTCTTGTGTATTATAACAGTATTGGTGGGCAGCTCCCATTCATCTACTGTACCTTCGATACTCATCTCTAGCAGTTCACTGCTTTTTGGAATGTTTAGGAACATTACATTCTCATCAGCAGTATACGACACCTAATATATTGGGATAATATAGTGAGTATACACAGTAATATAAATAACCACACCTACAATGAATGATTATACAGGTATTATATACCTCTGTTTCCAGTTGATGTGATAGTGTTTGAAATCTTCTATTTCGTCTCTTCAGACACATTATTACGCCAATCAGTAATATAATCAATATTAGCATCATGGCAATTGGAACCAGTATACCCAATAGAATAGCCACCATACGTGTGTTCCCTGTCAGTGAAATGAATATATTAAGTGCTATAGTATGGTGCTACTTTACCATCACTTTCTGTGATTGATGCAGTACTAGCGTTTATTGCAAGAGATGAAGATGAAGCTCCGTTGTCTGCAATAGAGAGAAATACACTTTTATCACTGAAATTATATACTTTAAATATCTAATAGTTTAAGACATGCTACCATTAACTAGCACTGGTAATGATGACAAGGTGGCAGGTGGTGATACTGTAGACGATGATTGAGCTGTGGATGCTAATATTGTGTAAGAAAGCAATACAATATCATCAGATGTATTACATATATAACAGTATTATATTGAATACCACTGATACCTAGGACAGCAGATGGTGAGGCTGATTGTGGTGTTGTAGCTGTAGATGATGATTGCTTTGAAGCTACTGTATAACCGAATAAGGGATGAATTCTACAGTATATAATAGTAGACTGTATTATAGTGTACCCAGTGATGATGGTAGTGAAATACTAGACTGTAGTATTGCTGACGATGATTGCTGCTGTTGAGCATTAGCAGATGACGCTAGGAGAGTTACAAAATAATGAAATTCAATAATGAACGATTAGAATATACAATCACATGTAGAGTACACTGATATAATGCCCAGTGGTCAATCTACATACGTCATTTGACACTGAACCATTAATAATTTGATTATTATAGTAAGAACAACAAACAATATCAAACTGATCGTCTACATACTTTGAATAACAGATGATGATTTTGATAATGATTTTGATGATGATTGCTGGTTATCAACTGGTGTACTAGTTATATTAAGGAATTCAGTAATACTCCAGTTAGAGTATATCTTGTGAGTCACATTGCTGAATGTCACTTCATAGAAACATCTCAACTAATATAGAATAAGAGAGACTAATACATACCACTATATTAGGCAGCATAGTATAATTTGGGAAATTTTCGTTGTGGTTTTTATTTCCGTAATCTTCAAATATATGGAAATTAAATTTATGAACTTAGCTAGTGTATCGAATTAGTTAAACAAATTTTACAATTTACGGAAGTATAATTTTACTAATAAATAAAATTCCAAGCAATTTTCGAGTGGAAATTTCCCAAATTACAGTACTACAGTAGACAGACACACCATTACAGACATAGTGCATGCACTAGAGATATTTGTGTGTGGCTTGTTTTTCAATTTTGTTTAGATCAGTCAAGTCAGCTTGTCAAGACCGGCAACGTACTAGGGTATGGTCAACTAATTATATAAGCTGCATGCGAAGTTAATGACATGCAAAGGTAATTATGTCTAACTATTTTTGTGTTGTGTTATTGTGTTAGTATTTATTGTGTGTATTAGGGTACAGTGTTTGATGCATGGAAAGAGATTACATACTTTCATTTCTATGATTTCAACATCTGATGATATTAGTAGCTGTTCCTCAGCATTCTCGAGACTACCAGAGTACTGTTCCTATAAGGAAATAAGGCTCAATCCTATAGCTTAACTATTATAGCATATGACCAACCTCATTATTGGCTGTTATACTGGTTAGGCTATATTTGTGACCACTGCTTTCTACTCCAATCCATACCTCATATCCGAAACTGGACACATTAGCAACAGGGTTGGTAGGTACGGTCCATTTGAAATTTAAATAGTGTACGTCAATAAGCAGTTTATTTGCCACATTTAAGGCATCAATATCATACGATGTAACATCAATATTATTCAGTCGACTTGGTCTAGTTGGGGACAGTGGAAAATCACAGAGACCATAGACTGGAGGAGGTGGAGAACCTCCATCAGTATTATATGTTACAGAAATCTGTCATTAGAAAGAATCAGTGGATATTTATAATTATACTGAATGGCTCATAAACCATGTAGATGCATGTACACACTTACATGATACTCGCCATAAATAACAACTGGTGTGACTGAATCATCTACAGCTAGATCATAGTATGTTCTTGGAACCATGGTTGCACTCAGACTGTATGAAAATGTATTTAACTATAGCGGGATAATTACAATTATATAGTGAGAGATGATAATTAGATATTATGAGTTATAATTATTACACTATTATACCTGGCTTGTTTTATCATAGTGGTGACTTGTGATTGATGTCCATGGACTGCTTTTGCTAGCATCATACTCGTATTGCGTGACAGTGATTGTAAAATGGGCGATTTTGTTGACGGGAATTGATGAATGAACTGTCCAGTTAACTTCAACAGAGAAGTTTTGTATATTAACGTTCCATTGAGTAGAACAGGTTATATCCATGTCTATGTATACATTATGTACAGTATAATATACATCTGCAGTACATACAGTATAGGATGATAGTTACTTGTCTGTCCTTCACAATAGTTGCAGTTCAGGCAGCTGATGATAGCCATTGCAGTGAATAGTAACCTACTCCAATAGCCCATAGTTATTATATTCACAAAAATATGTTAAGCAACGAACTGTGACTAATCACTATATAGTTTGGGTTAAGTCCGTTCACTTTGAGTTGAGGATTTGCTCATTAGATATTCATCTAAAATTCATCATGAATTCATTAATTACAGGTATTCACCGCCCACGTACTTCCGTACTTAATACATTATGAATGGTAAATTATTGCGCAATAATTGCCTATGAATACTAATGAGCAAATCCTCAACTCAACGTGAATCGTGAACGTACTTTAGTATGAATTGATCATACAATCAAATCGCAGAATACGAGGTTGATAAATCTTGATATAACACTTCCTGGTTAAACCAGGAATTGTTATGTTATTACACCGCTTGGGTTATCAAAAGTTATTATTATCAAAAATAAACATTGTAACAATAGTCATGGTAGAAGCTGGTTAAATACCTCAGTACGGTTTCTACAGCATTTATCAACCTCGCGACTTTGTCACTCGGTATGATAAATCCCATAGAAACCTTTACCTCGGTATATAACCTATACTTATTAATAAAATTAATAATATATAATGATAATTATTTAATCGTCTGATACATCTGTCTTCCTTAGTCCAAGCTTGATCAATATTTCATTCTCCATCTTCAAATATTCAGTATAATCCTACACATAAATGTTATGGATAGATCACTTTACCAAAACGATACCAGCATCCAGATATTCCTGATTATTTCACTAACATCCAAAACAACACACACCACACGATGATACTAATATAGTAAACTATACCCACTAATACACATACACACATGCATGCACGCACACACACACACTGACCTAATATACTATTTCATTATACACCGTAACTTACATTTCTCATTGTATCTTCCCAATTTTCTTCTGCTACAGGAGTTTCCCCTTTCCTCTCAGCCTATGAAAACACAATACCAATATAATATAGTACAGCCCTATAGAGTGACTACATGTACATGTAAAGTATACCTCTTGCTCATTTATCTTTTGGTCATCCATTTCTTTCTTCTGCCGTTCCCTCATTTGATTTCTTTCACCGACAAACTCGAGTCGCTTTACTTCACGATCAAAGAATAACTCCATGGCTGATTGCTATTGGACACACATACATGTACACACTTTATAAACAATGATTGTTCACATAATCAGTGATGTACTATACAAACCTCAGAGTTTGAAGCGTGACTGAGGCTCCAGGGAACTTCAAGTATGTGTAGTGTTCCACCACTGTCGCCTGCAGCTAACATCAGTTGACGACCTTACAGCAATAACAACAATAATAATAATAACAATATAATTATAACACCTCACATGCATATAACTAACTGGATAGTTTCCACGGAATAATGTATGTTATCGATAATGATGATATATTCTGTGCCAGGGCTGGTTTATCTGATCTGGAAATGGGCATAATCTATTGATAATGTCAGCTTTACATGTACATATACATGTATATACCTATCCATGAGATCCCATATATCTATATTACCATTGTGCTTAGCAATGAAGAATACACCTGTAGAATAGACATAAGGAACATTATACAATTATAATAATTACTAGATGCGACGATCTACACACTACATATGCATACATACATATGTATTACACGGCCCCACCCATTCAAGTAAACATAGAGTTCTTGAGCGTTTTGGCACTCAGAAGTAAGTCACTACTACAGGTACATATATTGTTTAAACTATGGCTATGGGCAGGGCTATATGGAATTTATCAGACCCTCGCCCTTGGTTTGGGTGTTTCTGGTTGTATATCAGCCCTCGGCTTTGCCTCGGGCTGATATGCAACCAGAAACACCCGCACCGCCTGCTCGGGCCTGATAAATCCTGCCTACCATAGTTTAAATAGTACATATATGTACATGTACATAATATATTTGTACTTTATACTGTGTACATGTAAAATTGTGTGAGCGAGTTGATGTTACAAATGAAGTAAAAACAGTAACAAAAGAAACAAACACGTTATGATGATTGAAAATAAAGTACACAAATGTTCTGTACTACGAATATACTGTTATGTTTAACTTTATTCAAGACATGTCCTGTTATTTGTTAATGTTGGTTGGTGGCGATTTGGCTGGTAACTGTACCTTGTCTGGTAGGAGACCAGGCTCCGGTGGACAGTAACACAGGTGAGTTATTTGACGCTAGTAAAGGACCACTCTATAGCAATAAATGAACACAATACGTAACATATTAGTTATATATGTACATGTATATACCGTAAGTCCATCCCTCCATATGCAGAAATTCCATCCTCCAACAGTTAGGAGGACTTTGGGAAAGAAAGGTGACCTCTCAATGGTATTTACGGTTCCGGCATGAGCGAAGAAGAAATGATCCGGTTTAGGAGCTGATGCAGACAGTAATTATATACCATGATGTTTACATGTAATATAACACAATCGTACCAACGAGTTTCCCTGATTCCTGGTCTTTCGTTGGTAACCAATTCACAAATATCAATTCCCCTTCCTGAAAATATACCAGAAACGAAAACTAATAAAAAGATTAAGTTAGTAGTAATTTTTACTTCTGATCCTAAGCAGAACTTTGTTTCTTTCTCATCGATAATGTTTCCACCACTCCCTATTTCAAGCTGGTGAGGCATCATTCCACCTGAAGTCACGCCCACATCTGTATCCCCTTCCACTTCCTCTGTTTCAACATGTTGATGCTGCTTTGGCGGTTTAGGAATGGGCCTTTCTCCCAGACTGATTCTCGTACTAGCATATAATCCTGGATTCGTAGTACGGGGAAGTGGAACCTAATGATCAAACAGTGTACAATATTATTAGTATAATAGATGCCACTACAGATCATGTACACGTACATGTACATAAGCATGTATATAACGTACCATATACATGTAGAAGGCTTCCATGTATGTACATGTGTATGTATGCTACATATAGTACCTTATAGAATGGTTTCCATGTTAAATGAATATAGCTGAAAGGATTGTTTGGGTCGATAATCTTTGGACCTTTAGTATTCTGAGTCTGCCTCTTGGAAGGATGCCTTAGATCCCAAAACATTGCATGCCTGTATATATAAACATTATAATACATAATAGAGAATGTGTTCATAAATACATTGATTACCCATCGAGACTGGTGGAGATAAGCTGACATGAAATTCCTGGTGAATTCTCTTTGATCTTGAGTGTCTTATGACATACCTACACATATAAATATGGTGTTTATATACATGTACAGGTAGTGTACATACACTACTGTAATAGTATAATACATGGACATGCATTGAAAGTGACCGGTTACCCTAAACGATAATACTTAGCTATCATACACGTATATATCATCATATCCCTCACTTCAATATGGTCAGGAATCCATGAGACATCAGTAAGAGAACGGGTGTGGCCACCTTCTATTGAGGATAACACACTACACTGTACTATGGGGGCATGATCTAGCTTAGGCTCTGTATCAAATATTGCCTATAGTATACCAAACACACATGTACTACAATGATAACAATATAAGGTATCATTGTTCCTGACGTTGGTTGATCCTGATGCATTATCACTGGAGTCAGTATTACGGTTAATCTGGAGTCTGTC
>JAYJLX010054798.1:0-10694 GCA_036873525.1 Chalinula nematifera | reverse complement strand
GGGATAGTGTCACTATGTCTTTCTCCTTTTGTTTAGTATGATGATGTGGGATGGTGTTAAGGAGTTTATTGACTAACTGCGGAGGAAACTGCAAGGCTAGTATTTAGCTGCACGGTTGAATGAACATCATTGTTAACAACTGATAACATGTATTAGCAGCTGTCTCAGCTTGACCCAGGACTTAAGTTACCTGTGGTTGTGTAAGTGTATTATAATTACAATTAGTAGTTTAATTAGTTTGTTTGTATACAGATATGTATGTAATACATACGTGTATCCGTTGCCGTCATCAACCTATAGGAAAATCTTTTGTGACTAAATAACTGTAAGTTTTAACACATGCACCGTACCCAGTAATATTGAAGACTGGCCCTTCCTTTTTTTGTGTAGCTTTAAATCATGTCAATGTTGTTATGAAAGAACTGATGTAGAAGATACAAGAAAATGTATATGTGACCGTGTCTGAGAAAACCTGTTATCTGTCACTAAAATATTCCAGTTATACTTAAAAAGGTCGCGTATTTCAATGGATGAATTCTCGATCGACGGTGGAGCTTTAACGGCCTGTAACTCAACGCTTTGCAAACATGTTTACAAAACTTGGTTTACTATCTCTAAAAGGTCTGTAGAGGTAAGTTATGAAGTTTCAGTAACGTATGATGCATATTCACCAAGTTGCAACTGAGTAAACACGGACCATCGATTGCGATCGTGAAAAAAACACGAACGGTTTTTCTTTTTTCCACCATTTGTTACTTCGTCAGAATCGAGAATTTCTTACTCTGTCCAGTGATATAAACAACTCCAAAAATATTTTTTGTGACAGATAACAGGTTTTCTCAGACACGATCACATGTACCAATAACTTGCATTACTTTTTGCGTGTGTTATCTTTTTTATATTACACTGTATTGATTTTATTTATGTGCTAATTAATTAGGCACTATAGTATGTAGGAATTACATGAATATTACATGTAGTTTTAGCGGATGCTCTGTAGTTTCTCCACTGAAAACTACTGTTGTTATTACAGCTAAAACGCCTGTAACTTTTTACTTGTCTTACACTAGTGGAAAAATGTACCACTTGATTGTGGGGTAGTTTCCACAGGTTATTTTTAACTGTGTAAGTATGATTATATGAATTAACAATAACTCAACTTTCTGGTGAATGCCTATCATATCACTGAAGGTTTACCTGATGCTGATGATTATGATGAAGATGGAGATCGTAGTATCCAGTATGCACACTGCTCATGCCTATACCTAATACATGCGTTAATTCTGTCTTACAACATTGAGCAAATCCTTAATCATTTATTCATTTCGATTAATGTCATCAAGTCATGTAACATAATAAGTAATGTTATTCATTGTAAAATGTATACAAACTAAACAACAATCTATGTGACTGTGTCTGAGAAAACCTATTATCTGTCACAAAAAAAATTTGAAGTTAGTTATATCACTGGATAGAGTGCAAAATTCTCTTTTAAATGAGCTACAATACAAAAGTTTCTGAAAAAGCACCAAAGAGAAACAAACGGTAGAAAAAACGAAAATCGCGGTTTGTTTACAATCGCGATCAACTTTACTGTGAATATGTATCATATGTTGCTGAAACTTCATATCTCACCTTTACAGACCTTTGAGAGCTAGTAGACCAAGTTATGTAAGCATACGTTCGCATATTGAGTTACAGGCCATCAAAGCTCCAACGTCGATCGTGAATTCATCCATTGAAATATGCGACCACACCCCACGTTTTTAATTATAACTGGAATTCAATTTTTGTGACAGATAACAGGTTTTCTCGGACACGGTCACATATATCAAAATTATTGATTAGTAAAGTAGTTTGAAAGAATTACATTAAAATGAGCATTTTAAACACATAGCACAAATTCACATATACTAATCTTTTTCTTCTACAAACATCACCCTGCCTGCAATAATCTATCATTGGCTTGGAACTGTTTCTCATCAAATTTTGCCGTGAAGAAGCAGTGCAGTCAAAGGTAGCTTATCTGTCCAGCTCTGTTGAAGGTAATCTTCATTGTTATTAGGTGGACCGAGATGAATCACTTGTCTTACATCTGGACAGTCAATCCGAAGTCCAAAAGCAATGGTTGCTATCAAGGGCTGTCTGGAGATTGAAAGGACTTAAGTATAATATCCTTGACCTCTTGGTGCGTACCCAATGTAAACATATCAACAAGACGGCACTTAAGTAAATTGATAAAAGAGCAAAGGTCTGAAATCTGGGAAATAAAAAAATAAACACAAATCGTAAGTATACAACTATACATGTAACTATATATACGTGTATTACAGCTAGCTACAATTATACATGTGTAGCCTTTACAATACGTCCATCGATAGTGGGTCCACTATCGTTGGATGTACTATGATGAAGACACATAATAAATCTCTCAATTGGTTGGTCGCATCAGTGGACGATGGTGAAGGTGCAAACGACTTGGGAGACACAGATGGCTCGACAGATGGTGGTGAGGCAGAAAGCAATCAGTAGTCGTGAGTCAAGGGCAAAAGGTTTCCAAATCCACTAAAATGGGATGGGTAACAGTTAGCACGGTGACAGTTCCACAAGAGCAGTTCTTACAAACACCAATGTTGTTACACATACAACACCTGGAGGAAGAGTTTAGAGGACATATCGTGGTAGCCGCCATCGCAATTTTCATGAATTAAATTAATTTTATGAATTAATAGAACATTATTTAATTACTAAACCAGAAAAAAAAAAAAACCACAATAATATTGTTAAACAAAGCCGAAGCGGGCCCTAAAACGAAGCAGCGGAGTAGTCTTGTTCGTACTCTGTACTAAATGTTTCAAAACTTTGTAAGCATCTAGACTTCTATCCCTATCACGGATTTTTATGGGTGTGCTGTGTTCCTCCTGCATCTGTAGCAACCGAATGTTGCCATGGTATACTGCAGACAAGTGTTTAAAGGCTTCCATCCAACTGCATCTTGTAATATCATCCAAACGAATCACTCCAGCCGACCATTGATTCTGGTAATACTCGTTGTACTGCATATTCAAAATGGTATATAATACAATCAATCCTTTGAGAGATTCAGGTTGGTTGGTGGTAGAAAAATATATCAAACTGTCCTTACTAGAGTAGAGGATGTCACGTACCTGATCATATCAGAAGATTTTAAACAAGTGCTCTAGAATCCATAATAATAAACAATAATAATGAAAGCACTAAAGTGCTGAACCCTCGCTGTCATGCATGTATATAATACACATTATCTAATACAAAAAAGTAATTGGATTCTCAACACAAAGTTTCTTTTACACCAGCAAATTTTTACAGTCTGGCACTGATTCGCACAATGACACACTCACACCAAAAGGTATTTATACAATAACACAGCCTACATAGAGATTCTACTTTTTGTCATCATATTCAACAACCAATAGTAAAAACTTACAAGCACAAAGTGAAATTGTAGAGCAGACGAACAATGATTCGTAGTTAGAGAGTTTTCACAGTAACAAAACTTACAATCACTAGTCCAGCAGCCTTGAACAAGGGTCCCGACAGTCCTTAAATCGTGGCATCAAGCGCCTTCAATGGAGTGTCAGTAAAGTTCTACCATCAAGTGTCCAGAGGTTACGTGGCAACACACAGACAGACAGACAGACAGACACAGACGGACCGACACACACACACACCAACTACTATAACCCTCCACCCACGCTCAGGTTAATAATAAGTAATAGTTATTAAAACCTAACCTTTTAGCAACACTAGTATGTTTGGTGTACGCAACACTTCGGAAAGGGCACATAGCTCAGCAATGACCTGCTTATCATTTTCTATAAAATAATCAACTAGATTCCAAAGGTTCCGTTTTCGCCGAAATTCCAGCTTTTATGTCTTCATATACTATTACCACTCCTTCTGTGTAAATGTAAGTTTGCATGAAACTGTCTTCTTCACATAACTGAGTCATAAATAACTAACTGACAAATCTCCTCTTTTTTTCCACACTATCATGTCTATTCTCCTGTGTGGATACGTCATTTCCTGATATTATACATTCCTCTAAAATGACATATGGAGGATTTATTAGGCCTCCAACTATAGTTTTTATAATAGCAATATCTTGTCATTCCTATTAACAATACAGTATGCATGAATCACCACAATTTAATATACATGCATGTACCTTATTTGTTGACTTAAATGGCCCCCCCCCTCAAATAAACATCGCCAGTATAAAATAAAAATTCGATTCACTACACTTACTGCCAGATATTATGATGGCAAAGTGGTCTATACACCTAAACAACTGATACGCATGAGGTCAAGGGTTTGATCCCCATAGGTTGTTTTTCTTTTTTTATCAAAAGTACATGTAGTTAATTTTCAGCCCAAATCCTTCCTATCCCTCGCGTGGGCAAAGCGTGTTACATTAGTTGACGAGTGTGTGTGTAGTAAGCTTTTGAGTACATTTTTGTCTATGAAAATATCGTATGGTAAAATTTAATTTTTTTTCAATATCTGTCCTAGAACTTTTTTTACAGATGCTTAAAGTTGAGCTTTATCAAAATATTCACAAGTCTGTATCTTGCTTCCAGATAATAGCTTTCACCTGAAACTTTCACTGTGTGCTAAGAATGGTGGGGCCTACAAATGCCGCTATTCAAACTGCTTTGTCACAGTGCTGTAAGTAAATTCGTGGTCCAAGTTTTGCAAGGCTGCTACTTGATGACCACACCTTTCTTCTTCAATGGTTTGCATTTTCAACCCTTTCTCAGCTACGTTTATTCAAATAATCAGCCACTGCTTTCCAAAATGTTTCTATTCTGTTGAATGCTTTGTATTTCTCTTGCAATTGCTGTTTGATAGCTGGCTGTAATGTCTGTATGTGTAGGCATCCATGATTTATACGAGCTCGCGAGGGATATAAACCTTTAGCTCTTGTTAAGAAATAAACGCCCAGGCACTGAATTCATCAAATACAGTACATGTTGTAGTAATTCTGCAATTGTTATGAATAATGTAATTATGATTTTATTAATTACGGGGTTTCTCAAGTTGTCTCGTGTGTTCTGGTTGTACTTTCTCTGTGTTGGTATTTATTCATTATCTCGAAGAAACGTTATCTTTAGTGATCCAAAAAAGAACACGAGAATTGGCGACGAGGTGGTTATCAACATGGCTACTGTAGAAACAGCTCAAAAAGCTGCCGTGTTGCTCACGGTTATAGGAGCAAAATCGTACAGTGCTTTACACGATTTGGCATCACCAGCGTCCTTGGCAGAGAAGTCGTTCGATGATTTGAAGAAATTGTTGAAGGATCACTTCGAACCCAAGCCAAACACGATTGCTGAGCACTACTATTTCCATAAACGGGATCAGAAGGAGTCCGAATCCATTCACGAGTACGCCGCTGAACTTAAACGGTTAGCAACTAAATGTGATTACTTGGATCAAGCTCTTCGAGATCGTTTCGTGTGCGGACTTCGCCATGAATCAACACAAAAGCGGTTGTTGACAGAGAATAAAGACGTTTACAGCAGCTGTGGATATTGCCAAAAGTGAGGAATCGATCGAGAAAAGCCTCAGAGGAAGGATGCGGCAGTCGTGGGGAAGCTTTCACGACAAAAGAAAACAGGCTCATCGGTGGAGCAGAAGCCGACAACATGCCAACATTGTGGAAGACGAAACCATTCATCAATCAATTGTAGATTTAAAGAGGCCAATTGCCACAAATGTAGAAAAAAAGGTTACATAGCATCAATCTGTAGATCCCCTACACAACCCAGAGGTCAGTTTAACAGTGGTAAACTGGGCAAGGCCAAAAATAACACTAAATGGCTTCAAACTGGGAAGGAGGAGAGTGAGAATGCAGAGGAGCTTCCATTGTACCAACTGGGGGATAGTAAAAAGAGATCCCTTACAATTACAGTAATGGTTAATGGGATAGAAATTCCAATGGAAGTTGATACTGGAGCTGCAGTGACAGTTATTTCAAAAGCAACGAAGCAAAAATATTTCACACTTATACCTTTGCGTAAATCCAGTGTCAGATTAACTCTTTAATGACCAAATTAATTTTGACGTATTGACACATCATGACCAAATTAATTTTCAAAAAATGTGACCGGCTCTACGAAAAAAGCACTTCTTATAACTTATAATGCATCGGGTAATGACAAAAAAATAACTCAAAAATGAAGTAACGTACGATCACGGTTGTTTCGCCGATTTAGGTACTTTAAAGCCTTCTCTATCGATTGGTATAGTTAGTTTTGTCATCAAGCACTTCCATAACCGTGCAAAAGCAAGTAGAAAAAGTATAGTCTTCTTCGAGCAAACCGTTTATTATTACGGCGCTCGTTTACATGTAAATACAAATTGGCGACTTACAGTTTGACTTCATCCTTCCGTACGCGTTTCGATATACGGCTCCATCGAAGCAACAAAAACATTAAGCAAGCTTCAAAGAACAAGTAGATATCAAGAATATCTTACTTCTACGGCGACAAGTTGGTCAAATCATCGTGTAAAGTCCCTTCGTGTTTTACCGTGATCGCCATTATTAAATATGGTCGCTACGGAAACGATCACGTGATCACACTTAATGAAATTATTTTGATTAACTTTGAAGCTAATTTTCTTAAGAAGTATTTTAAAAGCTGTTGATTGGCTTATCTCATTTTTTTGCTATAATCAAAGAAGTGCTTTTTCGTAAAGCCGGTCACAAATGCATGCTGAGCTTTTTTGTTGCTGTTTTGTTTTTGTTATTTCTGTGCAATCTCTCGACCAATATAAAATACATATTCGTGCTCTATGAAGGCAGGAGACATAGATGAGCTACTCCACAATCTCGGTAAGATAATTTTTGCACATTCAAATATCGATTGAACATTGTGGAATGTTGCTCGTCATTGAAAATTTTTAAATGTAATCCGCTCCCCTTAATAAACTATAGGCAGTATTGCTAAAGTGTATACTTCCATTTCCCGAGTTTATATCGCTTTGCTTCTTGCGATAGTAAAGTTATTCATACGATTCTGGAGACCAGTTTTTCTCTTTAAATCGCCCTTGCCGCATGGGCGTGGTTTATCTCCGTGACAACAAACTTATTTAGTTTTTGAATGCAGTGGGTGTGGTCTGTTACTTGGCAACAGTGATCTTAATTGAATTTGAATTGTGCAGTGCTCTCTTTGTTTGATATCCTTTGATTCTGTTGTGGTTAACTGTTGGACTCACATCTCTAGAAGACTGCAATAAAGTATGGCTAACCGATTCCAGGTTTGTTTAGTAGTTTACTGTGTGATCGCTTAGCGTAATATTACCTTATGTTTGCTTCCATGTTTACTTTCGAATTCCAAATGGATTAGCATAATTTATATATTAAAATAATCTTTAGGCTTTTCTTTGTTATATTAACGATTTCACATTCCCTCGGTGTATTCCAGACTCCTGTAAAGTGCGGTAGACATTGTGTACCACTTGCAAGTATGGAAGAAGTATTGGTGGGTGTGGTCTGTTTCCATAGCTACTTTTGAAGTTTTATTCAAGCACATGGGAAGATGGTGGTGATTGTGAAGAACGCGCTGTTATTCCTTGATCGCTTTCTTTGTGCCTGGTAGAGTTATGTACTTGTCGAAAGAGTCTTGCTGTGGAATTGTGGTACAAGGGACGTCTAAAAAGTTTTACGTTTAAGAAATTGTTGGATGAAGTAGGATATCCAACTCCCCCCGAAATAAGATAGGGGTGGGCGTAAGTGACATCACATGACGGTCTACACACTTCGACTAACCACGCCCACTCTATTTCAAGACACGCCAACTTTTTATTTTGTTTTTGAAAGAAGTTCTCAAGTGCGTAAAAAAATTGTTTTTTTAATGTCATTAGACCTTATAATTATTTTACTATTAGATTGTTATATTTTATTGACTGAATTAATAATAAAGCCACCAATACAATGGTGTTGCCCGTCCCCAACGACGAGGAGGTACTGCTTACTGTGGACAACACACAATGCATAGCTCTGAAAGAGCTGATTAACAAACTGTTACACGACATAGTGAACTGGAAGAGTACATAGTTCTGAAGGAACTGGTCAGATAATGAGATAAGATGGTCACACAGGGTATTGCTGGGCTATGTCACTGAGAATGGAGTCATATGCCTGTCTAGCAGTCCTACCATACCTCTCCCTATACATGAACTCATCCAGGTAGCTTGGCATTTGATGTTCATGACACCCCTTCATCCTCTTTAGTTTCGTTTTGACACGGTTCCAGTAAGACTCGATGTTTTGAGTGTGAGTCCCACTTAGAGCTACAAACTCAATCGAATGATTGACTGTAGAGTGGCTGGCTACATTAGGGAGGGCGGCTACGTTCCGATACCCTGCCCAATCATCAGACCAGATGATTGTTCCAGGATGAACGTGCCGCTGGATGATGGGTAGCAGTGTCGCCTGAGACCGATCTGGAACGATCTCCATGTACCCCAAGGCTGGACTGTGGGATGTATCAGCCAGTCCAAAAACCCATACCTCCCTCGTGGTAGCACGTCGTGAATAAAGTAACAAGTGCTACAAGTTAGTATTGCTAAATCATATAGTTTATATCTGGTTTTATTGAGAGCTTTAATTTATACGTATGTACATATATAATTGATATAACATAATAATAGTATATTGTTTGTTATCACATGGGCTGGACTGTATTACGTAAACAAACACCCCTTCTTGTTTGTAGGTTGAATAGCAACCAAATAAAGGTTACAATTATTCTATTTTATTGTACCTTAAGTTTGTGACGTAACAGGGATTCATCAATCTGCACCACTACTCCTGGTCCTTCTAGCTTCATTGGGTCTGGAAGCTTCTTCGAACAAACCTCTCTTAGCCACTGGTACACATTGATTGCAGTGTCCTTACCCACAGCTGTTTCCTGAGCAGCATCCTTCACAGGATACTCCCTTACCCACCAATATAAAAGAATCATCCAGGATTTTAAGCTCAACTTACTCTTATTGAAGAAGCTACCTTCTCTAAGAGACCTGGTTGTTTTACAAGCTGGGCAGCGAAATATTATACCATCTGATAGATCACTCCTCTTACCTATATTCATACTGGTACCGCATGTACATGTCATACTACTTGCCAACAGATTCTTTCCCTGGAGATAAGTAATGATGCCACTTACATCACCCCAAATTACCTGTCCCATACGACAACGACAAAGTAGCACTAGCCATCACAAATCAACTCCCTCAGTATCACTCACCCACTCAGAAGTCACTCACTTAGTACCATAAAATAATTCTTGCATAACTTCATTCATTCCATCATTATAAATATTATTAATAGCCATAGTATTGAATAGTAAAGTTAACTGTGTGGGTGACTTCAACTTAACTGATGATAAATAAATAAACTATAATAATCCAAAGCAAAAAAAAAAAAATGTGGGCGTGTCTTGAAATTGAGTGGGCATGGTCAGTCGAAGGTGTAGACCGTCATGTGACGTCATTTACGCCCACTGCTATTTTATTTCGGGGGGAGTCAGATATCCTACTTGATCCGAAATTGTTTGTGTATGTATAGTAGATATAGTTATGAATAAAACGATTGTGTTACTTTTATGTGTACTTTTTTTTTTTGTTTAGCGTCTAAAATAATTGCTGGTGCACTGCAGAAGTATTTCTAAAGGTAAAATTATTGAGCATGCGTATTGATTGTTGTATTACTATATTATTGATAATTGTGTAGTGTTTGACCGGCCATGTGGGAGGAGGTAACTAGACGATTGTAAAACAATAATGGGGCGAGCCTTCGCAAAGCATCCAGCATTAGCATAGTTATCCTCTTAAACATTGAAAATTAAACTGTTAAGTTGTTTAGTACTGGCTACTCACTCAAGCTGAAGAAACTGAGTTATTTATGTTAGGCAAATGGAGCTAACAAGATTATATATATATAATTATAATCATGCCAGTGTAGCTTAACTCACACTATGTCACTGGATATGTGGGATCAATGCTTACCTTGACCATGAAGCAAAGTCTCAGCCTTCAACAACTGACTCACTTGATGCCAAGCGCTCTAGTGCTTAGAAAGCAGCTATCAAGATTCACCTGGACTGGATGATAGGGTCCATTGCGAGGTCCATTGTTAGTACTTACTACCTAGTATAGCATAGGTAAAGTCTAGTGCAGCTGTGTTGTTTTAATAGATGGCTGACAGGTTGTTATCAGAACAGTCAAACTCTTGCATGAAGTCCCAGGAGAGCACTCGAGTGAAACTGTGTTTACTCAGCCATTGTTGAGCACTTAATTTTGATAACACGTGTTTTGTGAATTTACGGGAATATTATCAGAATTTTTCCGTAATCTGACGGTCGACCTCCACACGTACGTACCTACCTACAGACTCGACTAGTCTGGGGCTCGCTCAGGCTCGCCCCAAATAGCACAAAGTGATTGGTATAACTGTACAATAGTCGATTACAAAATTTAGAGTTTCGACAAGTTCGTTTCACCATGTGGGAGGAGTCACAATCTCAGGTAAATATGTGTAAGTGATATGTGTAAGTGATTGGTATAACTGTTCAATAGTCGATTACAAAATTTAGGGTTTCGACGAGTTCGTTTCACCATGTGGGAGGAGTCACAATCTCAGGTAAATA
>JAYJLX010054776.1:0-10695 GCA_036873525.1 Chalinula nematifera | reverse complement strand
CCCTAATGCGTGGGCAGAATTGTAAATTATAGTTGATTGTGCCCACACACAATAATTAGCTGTCTAGGTGCTGTCTATGTAAATGTCACTCACGTGAGATTGGAGACCAGGCTCCCTCTCTCGCTTAATACGGGGAGCCTGGGTACGAGGCTAACCATTCATAACTCCTCAGCGCTATCCACTTTATTGACAGTGTTTTTTCTGAGAAAGTGGGTGTGGTCTATGAGAGGCTGGGTCATGTTATTGATGAACAGATGTGTCTCTACTGTATCGTAACTTTTTGTGTGAGTACCATTGATAACCCCTCAGCACCATCCCTTTTTCCACTTTCTTTACAACGTTTTTTCAAAGCGCTAAGAAAGTGGGCGTGGTCTATGAGAGGCTGGGTCATCTTATTGATGCACAGGTATGTATCTTTTGTAGCGTATGTGGCAGTACCATTCATAACTCCTCAGCGCGCTTTACAACGTTTCTTCAAAGCGCTGAAAAAGTGGGCATGGTGTATGAGAGGCTGGATCATTGTATCAATGTACAGGTATGTATCTACTCCAATGTAATTTTTTGTGTCAGTACCATTTGTAACTCCTCAGCGCTATCCCTTTTTCCCCTTCACTACAGTGTATCTGCGAAGCGCTGAGAAAGTGGACGTGGTGTATGAAAGGTTGGGTCATTTTATTGATGTCCAGGTATGTATCTACTCTAACGTAAGTTTCTGTGTCAGTACCATTACATTAATTTTGCACTTTCTTTACACATGGCAAGAAATCATGGTGTATAAGGTGGTCATGTACTTGTAAACAAGCACTACAAGAAGCAAATTGGTTTTATCATAACTATTTAATGAACTCAATATTATTTAGTGGTTTGTTCAAATTGTAACTGTTGCCTGCATTATAATTTTATACCTGGGTGGCTTCGTCATATCTTTTATTGCATTTAGACATTATGAGTCTTGCATAAATCTGTGGGTAAATGTGTAGTTATGCTTAGTGTTATAAATAGTATTGTGCTGTGTAGTGTATAAAAATATTATTGTTATTGATACAGCATATATAGCTCTGGGAAAATGATGCCTTCACGCATGAAATAAGTCCAGGTCACAGGCATCACTTTCTAGTCCCTTTACAAAGTATTCGATTTGCATATGCATTAAAGTGTGTAACCATATATTTATATAGTACAATGCATGCATATAGCAGGTCTATACCATATTCTGTAGTTTCAGTGGCCAGTAATCTCCAAATTTTTGGTAATTTTTTCTTCGAAGGTCGTGATATATGTTTTTCTAGGAAAAAAATGACTTCTGAGGGTTTTTATATTTATATAGCATTCTGAAGTGGTCCTGTAAAGCAATACGTGCACATGCATGCTATATATTTACCTTAATCAATTGCATGCACGTACTGCATGCATGGTATCTTACTTCCATTCTTGTAATTTCTTGTCTGATGAATGCTCTGGTAAATATTACTTCAGTTTCACTATAAAGTTATGAATAATTTATAATGATTGTATATGAATAATTATGTTAATGTGCATGTTGCTTGCTCATTACTATCACACAGCAACAAGCTATATTCCTTTACTCGGAAGGTCAGAGCAATTATTTCTTCTCATAAGTAATTTTACCACGTGCACGGCAAAACAATATATCGTCATCAGTCACATCAGTGCCTATGAAATTTGGTATCAATCTTTGCTTATACATCACTTTCGTCATTTGTATAAAGTGATATTATAAGTATATCTGGCCAATAATAACTGACCTTCGAAATTGCTTCCTGTATCCTGCAATTTTTTATTGTACCTCATTTGTCATGATAACATTATAATTGTACATTAGTATTATTATTATAATGTTTAAATTACCGCTGCTATATTAAAATTTGCATCCAATACATTGACTTGTGGTATATCATGAATACTAAATAATGTACATGGGTAATTCACAGCATGCTTGCTGTAATGCTGACACAGCCTGCAAGTTGTAAAAAAAGATAAATGTATTTCATGCATGTATGCACACAATTTTATAAGTAGCTCAATCCCCTCATACAGGTGGTGTTCTTGAATCATTTCCAGAAACTGTTGCAATGTATATCAGATTTAAAAAAATCAGCACTGATTCATTAATTTTGTTGAATACCAATTAAGGCTTACGTGATATACATGTAGGCTACTGTATTTGGCCAAGCACTTTATCTATAATTGATACCCAAAATTCACACAACATAAGTACTTTATGTACGTATGTATGTATGTTAGTGTATGTATGTATGTATGTATGTATGTATGTATGTATGTATGTGTGTATGTATGTATGTATGTGTGTATGATGTATGTATGTATGTATGTATGTACGTACGTACGTACGTATGTATGTGTATGTATGTATGTATGTATGTATGTATGTATGTATGCCTGTATGTATGTATGTGTGTGTATGTATGTATATATGTACCGTAAAACGGGAAATTTTCATGTAAACAAATTTCATCAATTTAATTATTCGTGTTAAATTGATTTCGTAGTACTAATGATGTACGAAAATTTTATATCAATTAAAAATTATATCATTTAAGTTTAATAACAATAAAAATTTTTGGAAAGTCAAATTAATTAATAGTCAAACACGTTGACACATGCGTTTCAATAAAAGATGGAGGAATATCGACTAGACTCATTCCAAGATATTTGGGAGGCCACCATTGGCGAAGAGTTGGAATGTAAAAGGGAGCCTGTGGATAGACACGCTGTAGCTACTGTCAAAAATCGTACTGTTGTAGGCCATCTACCTCGCGAGAGGTCAGCATTGTATTCATGCTTTTTGAGAAATGGAGGCAGTACTACTTGTGTTGTTGTTGGAGCAAGAAGGTACTCGATAAATTTACCTCAGGGTGGACTTGAAGTGCCCTACACGTTAATATTTAAGGGTGAGGAAAAGTTGATAAAAAAGCTGAAGAAATGTTTGAAAAATCACCACTGACTCGGTAGCATCACGGCCACAGTTGAACTGTTTAAAGGCATTTAGACTATGTTTCCCATAACGAAAGTAAAAAAGGGATAGCGCTGAGGAGTTATGAATGGTACTGACACAAAAAGTTACGATAAAGTAGATACATACCTGTACATCAATAAAATGATCTTAGACCATGCTGGCGCTTTGAAGATACACTGTCAAGAAAGTGGAAAAAGGAATAGCACTGAGGAGTTATGAACACAAAAAGTTACACTACAGTAGTGTACATCAATAAAATGACCCAGCCTCTCATAGACCACGCCCACTTTTTCAGTGCTTTGAAGAAACGTAAAGACAGGGAAAAAGGGATAGCACTGAGGAGTTATGACCATAGATATTATAGACTATGTAAATGGGATTGGAAACTCCTGTATTTTTGGACACTGTAACAGCAGATTTTATTATTTTCTGACGAAGAAACTAAAAGGACAACAGACAAAAAAAGCTTTCTGGATATCTATACGACGAAAAACTTTGTGTACCTATAACTGCCGTATATTACTTTGGCGTTTCACTGTATATGTGACAGTACTTCAAGTAAATGGAAATGGCTATGTTTTATACTCGTTTGTACAGTATTCGTGCTATGACAAACAAAAAACAAGTGTTTTGCGCTAAAACTTTGTGTACCTTTGCCTCGATAATAATGGCATTCTGAGTTTTAAAATTTGGTTTCCCCGTTTGAGTTATCTCATTTGTGTGGAAATGGCATGTTTTTATTTTGGATTTTAAGCGAGCTCCACCTGATAAATATCACATCTACTTCGTCATCTTTATGCTATAATGTCTGATATAACTTGTTAATAACTATTGTCCGCCGAAAAATATACATCCCGTTTACGTAGTCTATAGTATCTATGATGGCACTGACACAATAAAAAGACCAAATCTTTCATGGACCACGCCCACTTTTTCAGCGCTTTGACGAAACATTGTAAGGAAAGTGGTTAGCGCTGAGAAGTTATGAATGGTACTGATACATGTTAGAGTAACTACAAACCTGTACATCAATCTCATAGACCACGTCGAAGAAACATTGAAAAGAAAGGGATAGTGCTGAGAAGTTATGAATGGTACTGACACAAAAAGTTATGTTACTGTAGGTACATACCTGTACATCAATCAAATGACTCATAGACCACGTCAGTGCTAAATTGTAACAAGAAAGTGGAAAAAGGGATAGCACTGAGGAGTTACGAACAGTAAAACTTACGTTAGAGTAGATACATACCTGTACATCAATAAAATGACCCAGCCTCTCATAGACCACGCCCAATTTCTCAGCGCTTTCAAGAAACAATGTGAAAAAGGGATAGCGCTGAGGAGTTACGAATGGTAGTGACACACGTTACAGTAGATACATACGAGTACATCAATCAAATGACCCAGCCTCTCATAGACCATACCCACTTTTTTGAAGAAATGTTGTAAAGAAAGTGATAGTGCTAAGGAGTTGCACTGACACAGTGAGAGTAAATACATACCTGGACATCAACCCAATCTTTCAAAGACCACGCCCACTTTTATAGTGCTTCGAAGATACACTGTTGAGAAAGTGGCTACTGACAAAAAGTTTAGATACATACCTGTACATCTTTAAAATGATCCAGCCTCTCATATACCACACCCACCTTATCAGCGCTTTGAAGAAGCATTGTAAAAGGGATAGCGCTGAGGATAAAAAGTTACGTTACATACCTGGACATCAATAAAACGACCCAGCCTCACATAGACCACGCCCACTTTCAGCGCTTTGCAGATACACTGCACTGAAGGGGTAAGCGCTGAGGAATTACAAACCTGGACATCGATACTGTGAAAACCCATCCACACACTTATCACGCCCACATTTTTCGCACAGCCCCTTGGTACAATATATGCTGGATATTAAAAATACAGATAAGCTATGTATGTTACTTGTCATACACAATTCAATAATATTTTCATCAAGAAAATACCTCCATTAGGAATCTATCGTTCAACAGTAAGCCAAGTATTTTATTCATAATTAGAAAGGACAGTTCTCTTCAACCCATTCTAAAATTAAACTGAATTAAGTTAATTGGTATGATAAGTCTATACAGCATTGGTGACAAGTAGTTTTATCGATCAAAAGGCCGAAACCAGGTTAGAAAAGTGTCTAATCTAACAAAGTTTTTTTTGTTTTGCAGCGTTTCTGTCTTTAGCATTTTTAGCAAAGGATAGTTCTACGTTATGCAACTTATCAAAGGTTGTTTTAAGGTGATTGATTTAAAGAAAGAAAATTAACCATATTTTTTTAATTATTGTTAATAGAACTGATCTAGATAATGTATGCAGGGGTGCTACAGGGGCGATTCTAGAAATTTGCTGATGGGGGTGCTCAAGTGGTTTCTCAATGAAAAAGCAAGCTTTGAAGCCACAGGAGTCAAGCTGATAAAGCCTTACAAACCACATGATTTGGCTTACAATAACTTTATTGTGATAATATTTTGACCCTTTGTTGCACAGGAAATCAAATATTTGCTTCATAAGCATGTAATAAAAAGTGATTCTCCAGGTAATGGGGGTGCTCAAGCACTCTAAGCACCCCCCTAAAAACGGCCCCTGTGCAGCTATGTAAGAGTTGGATGTTGCAACTCGTTTCTCATATGCATCCATTTTAGCCACACCTAGGTGTGGTTGGTTAATTCTTTTAATAACTGTGGGGCGTGGCTGGATATAAACATCACAGCATTATCATCATCATTAATTATAATTATTAGAGTTATAAAAATTAATGAAGGATAAACCGGAAAGTAATATTGAAACTTGAGTCCCGCTAAAATAATAATAATGCGAATTCTAGTTATTAGACTATATAGTACGTATGCACGTGCGCACGCACACAGGTGTTATGTCACAAATATTTAGTGTACTTTAATTTTTAACCCATTAGTGACTAGCTAGCATGGTTATGGAAAAAGAGAAATCTGCAGTGCTAATGAGAAATCCAGTGTAGGATAAGTTCACTCAAGCTTCTCTAACAATTGAACAGACGAAGATTAACGTTTACAATAAAGGTATGAAAGACTAAGCCTCTTACCTGACTCAGTTCCATAGTTGAGCCCATCATTTCTATAATACCATAAATTTACCTGTAGTTGGAACTTTTGCGTGTATTGAGGTGTGTGTTGTACTCCATAGACCCATAACAGATCAAAAGAAATCTCTAATTTACGGTAGTAGGCGTGACTGAAAAAGCTGTCCACCATTTTTTGTAGGGACAAAAACTATGGCTGAAATTAGACTGGTGTAACCAGCCCACTCTCCATGCCGTGGAAGTGGTCTGGGGACACGCATACTCTTAACTAGTACATTGAATTTGGGTGTGGCAGCACATGACATGAGCATGCTTTGACCTGACAAATTGTACAATAAACTATATGGTCGTAAGCGTGGGCAATATAGTAGAAGCATGATTAAAGCAATCTGATTGGCTGCAATATTTTTGTAGCGCTTGTACGAGTGAAGAGTATGCGTGTCCCCAGACCACTTCCACTGTATGAAAGTGGGCGGTTACACCAGATTAGGCTGAATTAGTTTGATTTTTGTTGTTCTACAGCATCTCTACTTTGCTTTGTTCAAGCAACATAAATGGATAGCTAACGAAGGTTTGCAATGTATACTAGTCTTTTTTAGGGCGTTAATGCTTTATATAGATAGTTCCTGCAATGAATTATTCATGAGCTATTGCCCACGCTGTGAGTCATCAATGCGTCACAATGATGAAAACCACGCCCATTGTGGGTATCGTTAACCATGGAGGAAAATGGGAAGCAGTTAGAGCCCCGAAATGCAGATAAAAATGCGAGTTATTTAGCTAGATAAGATCATAATGAGTTGGATCCAAGTGGTTAGAAGTCCTAGAATAGTCTAACGAAGTACCCACAATTGAAATTCTACTACAAACCCTCATACTAAACGAGAGCCATAGCCATATTTGACCACTGGCCAAGACTATTCTAGGACTTCTAACCACCTCGTGTTTTCATCTTATTTTCATTTAACTTCTGCATTTCGGGGCTCACATTTACTGCTTCCCATTTTCCTCCATGGTTAATGATTCCCACAATGGGGCGTGGTTTCATCATTGTGACACATTGATGACTCACAGCATGGGCGATAGCTCATGAATAATTCATTCCGGGCACTATCTATAGCTGGATTTTTATACTTTTGCCTGCTGTTGATGCGTATGATATTTCTACTTGTTGAAATATTGATCAATTTTTCTTGTGACTCCCTTATTTCTGAGTGATACTGCCCACTGTATTCCCAGTATTCCCCCAGTATTCCTTGTAAATTAGTTATTAATTTCAGTTAATTACCCACAGTTTAATAATTAAATCCAGTTAATTAGCCAATACACTCTATAAATTAATTATATTTCCACCAATATTTCTGTATTTCTTTACTCCCACTGACTCCCATAGTATTCTATGGTAAAAAGATGGCAACCAGCAAAACAGAATTGTCTCATTTGAATCTTTGCAATTTTTTCAAAAATCCTGGAATTATCAAGCGCCTTCAATAGAGTGTCGGTGAAGTTCTATCAAGTATCCGCAGATATTATGTGATAACACAATAATTAATAATTATTTGGCTTCAAAACAACTCTAAAATTTCTTTTTATTAAAATTATACCTTTTAATTTTTGCTTCTTGAGAAAGAAAGTTATAAAAGCTGCAACAGCCAGGTAAAGTTTTAATTATGTTCCTTCCTCGCACTTTTATAAAAGCCTATAATTTCGTCAAAATAGTCACATGCAGCTTCATTTTACCTCTAAATATTTGGTTTAAAAGTACTTGTCCAAAATCAAATTTTTGGAGGAATTACAGATCTTCTTTGCAATTTTTTTTAAATCATGAAATTATCAAGCGCCTTCCAATGGAGTGTTGGTGAAGTTCTATCATCAAGTATCCACAGATATTACGTACAGACAGACACACACACAGACAAGAAACCGACTACTATAACCCTCCGCCCACGCTCAGGTTAATAATTTAAATGACAATAATGAGTGTTTGTAGCGTATCTTGTTTATTGTGTTCTATTGTTTGTTTAGTAAAGGCAATCTTAATGTATAGTTTAAATATATCTTTTCTGAGCTGCTCTGCTGGTTCAGGGTTTGTTATTAGTCTCCCCCAAGCTTCTTGAATGGCCGGAATTAGAGTAATAGTGTTTGATGTTGCTTGTGGTGTTCCAAGATTGCATGCTGGGGCTGCTCGTCTAGCATCAATCAACCCTTTTAACTCATGCTCAACTGCTCAAATAAGTAGGTAAAAATTGTTGCTGCATTTTACCAATCCACCTCTTTTAGCCATTTTTTCATGTTTCTGAGATATCAGCCTTAGTACCCACGCTTTCTTCATCATTCTCCTCCTAATAATCATTTTCATCCATGACTTCCAGCAGTTCGTCTTTCCATTTTAACTTTCCTCGTTCGATTTTTTTCCTTGCATAACGATGTAGCCTCCTATGTAGCATAAAGCATTTTCTTCATCACAGGTTAAGTGTCTTGTTTCCGGGGCTCTGTTTTGATGGCTACTTGTTTTTCAATACATTTTTTTCCATACTTTAATAAAGTATTTGTACGTCAGATAAAAGGATAAACTTGGTGAACAACTAGTGCTACAAAGTCTAACCCAAAGAGTGAAACACTCAGAAGATGACTGAATCTCATCCATATTTCCTCTCTCACGTTACTGTTTGTAGGGGGTACAGATATCCTCGTCCTGAACATGCTCATAGGCGGCTGCAGGCCCGGGCTGTGCCCGGGTTAAACTTTCAAAAAAACCACGAAGTGCTTTAATTAAGCCTGAAAACCACAGCTCAAGTACTTTGGTTTCTTTGTATTTGTATATGAATATAGTTGTTATTGAGTATAGAATCATTATGCAGGTATAAAAGTGCTCACCTGTGTCAACTTCTTACCTTGCAAGCACTAACTAAATTGAATTTGTTTATGCAAAACAGTAAAGAAACAGTGAAATAATTAATTTAAATTAATCACGTCCATTATGAATATACAATGAGCCCAGGTGAATTTGGAATCCTGCAGCTGCCTATGAACATGCTTAGTACATATGGACAGCATTAGAGCATTTGCTTTCAGTTTTTCTCGTCATCCATGCTTTAAATTCAATTGCAGCTTTTTTTTGCTTCCTTTGCCTCAGATGAAAGAAGCCGTCTTCAATAGCAATTGCTGAAATACATTTCAAAAAAAAAATTTTGCCATTTTATTAATTATGTCATACTTGAAAGATTTAGAGCATCAACTCTTTGCAAGCAACCTGAGTAATATAACCACTTCACCAGTCTCTAATGCTGTTTGTTCACATATTACAGTTGTCCCACTCTACACGCATAATTAGAATGCATTCATTATTGTCCTTGTTTGTTCTTTTTTTTCAGTGGTTCAGTGGATATCACCATACCACAGTCACCTTCGTCATTCCTTCCTCGTATGTTTCCCTTGTGTGTTTCAATTTTAATTGAGTTCACCATTCTTAGTGGATTGTTATTCCTCAGGAATTCTTCAAATGTCGGGTCCCTTTGACGTTGACGTCCAAAATACTTCTCTAGGGGATCTTGGGGAAATGTGTTCACTCAAGAATGCAGGTATTGTAAATAGGAATGGAGTTAAGTCCATAAACTAATAAGCTGTATAATTATACATGTATGGTTAAAATCACTCATACTGAACATGTAACTGTGTACTGACACGTTGATGAGTTTCTGTGCTCAATAGTAATGCATTCCTTTGCCTCGGTTTCAGATCAGTTCTACTTTTCATCTCAGTGTCTGAAATCTTTGCTCCATCTGTATACTGTCTGGAAGTATTGCGAATACATCTTGAATAACTTAATACATCAAAGGACTTGTCAATAAAATTCGCTGTCTGCCTTCACATTAATTTTCATAGCTCATAGAAATGAAGATAATATCAGTAATTAATTAACATTTAATTAGTCTTAGTGATAAGTTAATTTGCACATAACTAGTCTACCCGAAGAAATTGTTTAAGTGAAGTGTTTGAGTTTTGAAAGTGTTGTCACACCAGTCGATACAGTAGGACAAACTGCCAGCTGATTGGACAATGGAACCTCTCTTTAATGGACACTCCCTGTAAAGGACACCTCTGTATAAAGGGCACTTATTATTTCCGCAAATGAGAGTTTCCTGTACAATACAACCTTCTGTGTACCTCTATATAATGGACAGAATACTCTGTCCCTTAGGTGTCCACTAAACAGAGGTTCCACTGTATAAGCTCTAATAATAAAAACTCCCTTTAATGAAAACCTCTGTATAATGAAAAGATTTTGAGGTCCCTTTCCCAGTCAAATAATGCCTCTTATAATGTACAGTATCTGCATTTTCCTTTTTATAGACAGCAGTTTTAAGAACGTGGGGTGGGTCTGAGAAAAGGTTGATCTCCTTTTCCTTGTTGAGGTTCAGTGAAGCATCTTTAGATCCATAAATTTTCTATTTACAGTTACCATGTGTTATACATGTAACTTTGAATCCACACCTCTCAAGTCTCATCATTGCCTCATAGAATATAGGAAGTCTCATTGAAGGAGCCAAACTCCAAGGATATTAGATTATTAAACAAATGCAGTTCTCAACAATCTTATTTCAAATTCAACCTG
>JAYJLX010054765.1:0-10701 GCA_036873525.1 Chalinula nematifera | reverse complement strand
GGAATAGGGATTCCCATGTATAAGGAAATTACGCCCACGCAGTTTCCAATCCCTACTATTATACTCTATTATCTATGATTCAAATTTTTGCATATTATTACTCCACCCCATGCATTGCTTCAGTACATATACATTGTATGTGTTTGATATACATGTACGTGTATGTGTAGCTTGACATACCATAAAGATTATTAGGGGTTGATTCTCTAATCTCGTCTATAGATCCTTCACGAGTTGAGCGTTGATCCCGCTTTTTACTCCGCCCAGGTTTAGATTTACTAATAGGACCTGTAATTACAGTATAAATACTGTGAAACTTTAAACCTAAACAATCTTAATAAAGGAGCATATGAATTACATGGATACAGATATTTTAACTCATGAAAAACTACTTTCCCTTATATGGAAAGCCCATGCGTCACACTGTGAATGAAACAAATATATGTATACAGTGTTTCAGATTACCAGTGATAGATACAATGCCTCAGTGTGTAAAGTTAATTACTAAAAGTATTGACCACCATTTTTAATTACCTTGTGAGTAGGAGTGGTCATGGTGAACCACATCGCGATCGAAATCTATGGGAACACTCTGTCCGCTTTCATCCAAGACACTAGTGCTTTCATTCTCGTAGTAATTTTCACTGTACTGTGGTAGGGTTGACCTCGAGTACATAGATGTAGCGATAGGGGTAAATTTGCTACTAATCCTCAAGCTTCTCCTCAGTGGAGTCACATCAGACGGCCTGGAAATGTACAGAATACAAAACTAAAACATTTATTCTAGGCAATAGTACTCCTGTTTACCGCTTCCGTCTGCCTTTACTCTCTCCAACCTTCTTTGACATTTTTTTTTGCGCGTAAATTGCTAATAAGAACTCAAAAATGAAAGAACTCGACTCATTGGACTCAACAAAGCAAGCATCCTTTCAAATCACGTGACTTTAATTTTTAATAATTTTGTATCTAGATAATCTTAATTAATTTCAGTTAATTTTTTTATAATCTAATGCTAATATTATTGATCACGTGACTACCTAATTGCTGAATTGTTTAGAAATCTTCCATGCCACGATAATGATTAGATCACAACTTGAGTTTATACTGAAATTCTGATCAAAGCAGGCTGTAATTGTCACTTACCCGAGAAGAAGGGATTGCATCTAGCAGCTGTCTCTCTCGTAATGGAAGCGATTCCCCAGTTTGCGTACACAGCTCAAAATCCAGACGAGCTGTCCTTTACGAAGAACGATGTTGTAAAGGTAAACTGACTCTCCTTTTGTATATTCGACTAGATGTTTTATTGGGAGGTAAAGTGAATAACAGGTTGCCAGGGTGCTTTTTTGTAAAGGATCTGTTCCTTGTAGTACAATTAAAAATCAAGAGATTCGTTTAGTTTTCTTTTGCAGTAGAAAAAAAAAATCCTCTGATCATTTTGTATGACTCTTCTTTGTTGTAATACAGTATGCCCTTCTGTCCTTCTGTTTGAGTTTGTTTGATATTGATTCACTACTAGTTGTTGATTATAACAAGTCTTTGATCATTATATATATATATATATGCTGTTTGCTGTAGTGGTTCCCCCCGATCTCACAATATCGTATTCACCAGTATTTGTCAATGCATAGATTGTTTTTCTATTGGAAATTAATTACCACACTACAGTCAATGAAAACACGTTGATTGTTGTAGTCGGTTGGTTTTCTAAACACCGGTAGATGTATGTAAACAATATGAATCAGAATCTCCCACCCGTTGGAGGTTATGACTTGGTAAAATGCTTTAGGGTTTAATTATTATCATTATCAGCAGTAGTCTATGTGGCTTTATCAATGATCAAAACGATCGATGTCATTGAGTTTGAACACCCTTTTTTGCGTTTGTTTTCTTGTTCACAAATTTCGAATTGGTTTTTTTTTTCCTGTCAGTGGAAGTAAAATATATTTTTGGCATATACTATTTGTTTTTATTGCACATCATTGATCCCCAAGTCTGTTGATAACCTATAACATTAAATGGAGATAGTGAAATACTGATTACCTGCTAATACTGTGAGAGAGCCTTATCACTCCTCTGTAGTATACTTATAGTAGGTGGGCTATAGTCACCTTGCATGCTTACAAATACACATGCAGCTTACAGACTATGTACTGGGAGTCACCTGCAATCCTCATTACTACGATTGTGTTGAAGAGCTATTGTAGTGTTTTTCGTTTTTTCTTTTCAACTAGCTTTATCACACTTCTACATTGAAGTACTAGCTGTTGTATAGCTAGGTTGAGTGTAACAATTATAAGACGGGTTCACACTGTAAACGCAATGTTTATGTAACGTATACATAATGCTAGCAAATACGTTGGAAGAGTACAAACTGTTAATGTGATGTGTAACAGTTGAATTTTGCTCAACTGTTACATTGCGTAAATGGTTCTTATACTCTTCCCATGTATTTGGTTGTGCTATGTGAATTAGCCTTTATGCTTATCATATTTTTTAATAAACAATGTTTTTTTTACCACCTGTACTTAATTGAGTTATCATGTTGTATAATGTACGTGCCTTAAGTGGTGGTTACATGTACATGTACAGGTAGGTACATTTGTACATAAGGTTGGGTATGTTGAACGGCCTAATACATTATGTACATGTACACGTAATCTCACACTTTAAGAATTGGTGTTATGTGTTATCAATACATTGAATGTTTGCTGATAAATATAGCATGAAATTGCCAGCTATCTGGCCCATTATATTTTCAATGGGTTATGGAAATTGTTTTGCCATTCCTTTATTGTAACTAATTATAAGATGAAAGGATAGTCGTACGAATTCGTCCAAAACAATTCACCTTAAAATCATCAGTTGATTAAATTCTCTTGAAATGTTCCACAAAGCTTCATCATTTACACAATGTACATGTATTTCCTTCCACCAAGCTAGTAGTGGTGTATTACATGCTCCACTAAAGAACTACTATCCTAATACTGTAGGTAGGTAGGGAGGGGGAGAGAGGAGAGGGGGAAGGGGGAGAAATGAAGAATGTTTTTTTTTTCAATTAATTTTTTGTATATTAAACTTTCCTTTTGAAACATTGCATGTTTTGATAACACCCATTCACAGGCCACGCATCCATCCCTCACAAGTATCAGTCCATATGTTCCGAGCAACAATCTCAACAATAACAATATTTGTTAAGTGTATAATGATTAGCTGGTCCAAATGTTGTCAGTGTGTAATGCAAATGATACTTCATACTACATGTATATGCACTGTATGTAATACTGCATGCTGTTATACTGCATGTGTACTATATACTGTACATAATAATAAAAAATGTGTAGTATAGTCTGGTATATATTGTGTGAAAACCCATACTAACAATTTTGTAATATTATCAGTTATATATGTGTGTATTATGATGTATGAAGACCTGCAATAGCTGTTAATATGTGTCATTAAATCTTCAACACTAGTATTCTGTCTGTGTGTATGTATTTTGAAGACCCACTTTAACTGTGAATTAACCAGTGTCAGTACTTCTATTAGTTTATGTGTATTGTGCTGGCTTGTGTTTGATAACTGGAAACTCCCACTTCAACAATACACAGCCAGACCTAATTTCGTAGTGTTAAATGCATTATTGCTGTACACTGCAGACAAAATGGTCAATTAAGCATATGGAATACACACACACACAGTAATAGCTCAGGGCAGGTTAGCAAGTGCACTGGGAATATTATTATTGATACACTATATGAACCACTTGGGATATAGCTGTCTAGGGTAAACTGTTTATTGTTATTCATTTTCATGAATCGTATAGATCCGTGCAATTATGCTTATACATCCTTGGGTTATTTTTTTATTTTTTTTTTCTTTTATTTCTTGGTTGTTTTTACTTTAAGATTTTCTTTGCTGTTTTTTTTTGCTGCAAAGGGTTCACGCACTAATTAGTTTATATTCCAGAGTCTAAATAAACGGCTTGACGTTTATGTGTGTGTTTGTATAGTAGCTATAGTAGTGTCTATGGAGACTATATAGCTATACCCATAGTGATATCATTATTACTCAGGATCGAGGGAAAAAAATATAATTTTTGTTGGGGCCAACTAGTTTTGTTGAATGATTGAATCGCTAAGGAACTGTGATACAGGCTGGATTATAGTACATACATAGCTTATTTCAAATACTATTAAAGTGAAATAGAATTTTCAATCCCTTATTTTTCTTTCCTTTAAGGAAGGAAGGGATTGCCTGTGCCTTTTGTTGTCCCCCTGACTGGTAACAGGAATAACAAATTCATTTTTTTAGGCAGCGACAAATTGTGACCTTATCAGTGTTTAATTGACCGGTTATTGCGCAATAACTGGTCACTTGAAAAGGAATTGGCGTACCGGTAGTTTAAGAATATTTTGAAGTCACAAAATTTTCATTTAAAAGTTGGAGAAGTTTTCATCATAGTACATGTAGTACATACTCTGTACATGAAAAAAAAAATCTATTATGGTTAACTTTTATGATTTTTGTCACTGATGAAAATTTCCCACTAACTAACTAACCTAAATTTATGGTATTTAGAAATTTAGGGTACTAGTAGGGTCCAGTCCAACCTATCAAAGCATTGACTAAATAGTTACAAGTAGACGCAACATGTGTTTAACATAATGTACTATGTAATGGCGTCCTCAGGTTATGAAAGAAGTGGATGAGCACTGGTGTATGGCTGAACTCCGAGGGATGGAAGGAATGATACCAAAGAATTATATTCAGAAGAAAGATTGCGGGTTAGACCGGTGGTATACATGTACATACATGTAGTTAAAGTTTATTGCACATAGCCAGAAATTTTTGATTATTAAAAATTTGTTAGATCAGTTGTTTTTTTTCTGATACACATGTACCTGCCATTTCCACAGGTCTACAGCACATATTATATACAGTACACGTATGTAACAGATTAGCTATTATTTAATATAGTTGATTATGATTAAATGTAGGGATCAAGTTTAACTTTTTATTCAATTCTGCCAAAATTTCTAGCTACATGTACCTGGTATTATGGCATGAGGTCATAGGATAGTATTCATTTCAATTATAGGCAATGCTACTGAATGAGCTACGATAAGATAGTCAGCGTGTTAGTAATTAAGGCTAATACATTTTCCATAAGTACTGTATACCACCCACTGCACTGATTCAAATCCCACCAAGGGCCATTTTATTTCCCCATCCCTCGAGGGGTCTCTACACAATAAGTTCATGTATCATATGCATGTATGTACATGTACTGTATATCATCATAGCTTGTAGTACACATGTAGTATCACATGGTTTGTTTTGACTCATATCATTCATTTTGTAGTTGGTTTGCTGGCAAGATCTCACGTAAGGAGGCTGAGGAGAAGCTAATGAAGGAGAACTATGATGGTGCCTTCCTCATTCGAATCAGCGAAAGTAATCCAAATGATTTCTCACTGTCTGTCAGGTAGGTACATATAGCATATATACACGTATGCAGTACAACCTCTGATAGTGGACACTTTGAGAAAGGACATAGTATAATAAATCTCTCAACAAAGGACACTTGTCACTGTCCCAAATAGACTTGTCTGATACATATACATACTACTAAATATTGTAATAGGAGTAGATCATCACCAATATCTTTTAAAGAGAAACATTTCGGCTAGTAAGCCTTCTTCTGTGTCAAACAAAAACACTTCAACAGAATTATGGACGTATTTAATAGGGTGTTTTTGATTACATGCATGTACTGTATATGTAACAAGTAATTCATAATTATACAACATGTAAATGTATACTAATAACTATGTACCTGTACAATGTACAGCAATAACTGTATGTAGTATAATATTACATTAACTATTGAACGGATTTGCACTGAGTTTGAGGATTTGATATTCATTTAAGATTCATTAAGTACATGTACTATGTCTACGAACCACCCACAGCAAATCCTGGACTCAATGTAAATAAACAAACTTTAATGTTATAGACCTGGTTTTGATTATGAGGTTCTTTCAATGGTGACTTGTGTGGGATTTTTTAAATAACTGTTTGCATAGCATATACATGTGACACAGGGCAACCATTAGAAAACATATACACTATGTTGTTTATGATGCTAGTTCACCGTTATATTATTATTATTATACTGCATTTTGTTAGCCGTTGTTGAAGGTGTCAGGAAAAAAATGTGTATTTTGCATGATATTGTGAATTAGCCCCCTTCAGTGTTAATTCTAATACTGTATCTTGTACATTTGTTTCAAGCATACTATAATTCCTCTATAAAATTTGTGCTTCTAATTTAGAAAATTAATAGATAATAAAAAATATTCAAACATATCCTAAAAATTTGTTTGTTGAATTATTGTTGCCTTTCATTGTTATTGTTTAATGAAAGAGAAAGGCCATTACAACTCAGCAGTCTGGTAATGTTTTTTTTTATTCTGTCATTTAACCATATTTTTTGTAAAAAGCCTCTAATTTCATCAAAATAAATCCACGGAGTCAAAACCTTTCCATTTTACCTTTTAAAAAATTACATTTATTTGTCCAAAATTCAATTTAGAGAAATCACAGTAATCAATTTATCTTGATCTCTATGTCCATTACCCAACCAGATATAACGACGCTGTACAGCATTTCAAAGTCCTTAGAGACGGTGCCGGGAAGTACTTCCTTTGGGTGACCAAATTCGACTCTTTGAACCAATTAGTGGAATACCATAAGACGACGTCCGTTACTCGTGAGAAGAGCGATATTCTACTGCACGATCCCAACGCAACCGCCAAGAAAAGTGTCCACACAGTAGCAGGACAGCCAGAGAAACTAGTAAGTGGATATAAACAGTAATAGTACATGTACATACTGTAGTTTAGAGCGTATAGAAGAATAGCATAATGGGCTGTTTTGAAAGCATAAATCTTTGGACCTAACAGTTATTATACATGTAGTTCGAGCATTAGATTATAATGGTGGAAGTACAAAAGTACAGTATGCAAGATACTGGAAGCAGAAAGTCTTTTTTTCTATTCTGTTATATATACATGTATCTCGATGTATTGAAATTTGAAACTACGGAAAATATTTGTAAATTGCTTGTGCAAAATGTTTAATATCTTAAATCAACATTTCACCTATGTTATCGTATTATTTAATCACATGAAGTGTGGGAGGGTATATTAGTCAAATTGTGTGTTAGTTAGCAACCTGTGACTTTTTTTCTTTTCAAAGTGAGCATACGATTGGTTGGGTCATCCTGTATTGCATTTGTAAATGCATTGTGGTGTAAAAAGCAGGTTTTGATGTACCGTTCATTCCTTTTATAAGTTGTTTTATGAAAGATCAGTTTCGGCTTTGCTATATATAGTTTATATACCTGTACGGTCTCATTCTTAATCATTGGAAGGTTCCACCCCATATTGCTATAATTTTAATGCTGAAAAAAGAAATTCTTATTACAAAAAAAAAAATAAATAAATAAATAGAATACCAATTGGGCGACTGATTTTCCTTTAAAAGTGAAGTATGAATATCATTATAATTCCACTTGATCCACTTGATGCATGCAATGTGTTTTTCCTAGTTCATGTAACGAGTCATGTGTTATTATTGCTTCAGGTTCGAGCTATGTATGATTTTAACCCTCAGCCAGGATGCAAAGATGAGTTACCCATGAAGAAAGGTGATATAGTAGTGTTAATAGCCGAGGCGGACAAGAATTGGTGGAAAGGAAGGAACAAGTCTAGTAACAAAGAAGGCCTTTTCCCAGCAAACCATGTTCAAGTTATCAAATAATTATTTTTACAGTTTTACTATATAATTATTAATTTTGATGTATCATTATTATTATTATTATCGTCATGTCAGTTTTGCTTTGTTACTGTGCTTTTTTTTTTAGTATACGCTATATATACAATATTCTCCAGATCTAAAATTCTAGATAAAGCAGTTTATATCATGTCAAAAGGAAAAGTTGGGTGTGGCTAATTTTAGGCACACCCACTATGTTAAAGGCTTATAGAGCCCAGGAATTCTGAGATATGTATAATAGAAGAAGCGAAGTAGCTATAAAAAGAGGGAGTCATATTGCAAGACTGAAGTGCTTTCGAATCGATATCGAGTGTATTATATCAAAATGGAAGCGAGAGCTCTTTTCGATTTCACCGGAACACAAACTGATGAATTGTCTTTCAGAAAAGACAGCGTGTTGAAGGTACACTTACATGCACACACTCTAGCACTATACAAACTCACAGCCACATGCACACAACTGTTGGCAACATTACTTATTTTATTTGTTGTCTTAAAAGTGAAAGTGTAGATTTTGTATAGAAAAAAAATATAATATATATATATACTGTGGTGTAGATTGGCTTGAAAATCATGGCTGCTATATTCTCCTTTATTGCGTATGATGTTTATTTGTATACCATAGCAGATTATTTTGCTATCAACCCTTTCGTTATATATAGCTAAATATGCATACACGCAGTGGACATACATATATATAGTCATAATTCCCAGCTATAGCCCTCTCTAGCTGTCCGTATCTCTAGGAATGTAGCACTCCAATACGTGACTATGTTAGCACTGTTGTAGTGGTAGCCCATTTCTGAGTATCAAAGCATGACCACACTAGACTGCTTTAAAGGATAATTATTACTGTGAGAATGTATGTCTGAAAGGGGACCATCCTCCTTGTATGCTCAGTTGTACTCGACCTATTTTTTTTACGGCAAAACATTTATTATGTACATCATTGCATGAAAACTGATATTAGTAAATTAATTGTGACGCGCTGTGTATAAACATTGTATTTGATTGCATGCACTTACTGTGTCTGCCTGTAGTGGATACATGCATATATTTTCCTATAGCTGTAACAGTATATAGCTCATTACACACTCAAGTACACTAGTCTAGTGTTGAAGCATTCTGTGTAAAGTAGGTCCTATTCCTGTGGATATAGCTTTCCTCTAGCTGTAACACTATAGTAGACTGGCTTACAGTATATACATACTCAAGTACACTAGTTTAGTGTTGAAGCATTCTGCGTAAAGTAGGTCCTATTCCTGTTGTAACAGTATATAGTAGACTGGATTATCCTTTTCAAAGCATTCTGTATAAGTATATAAATATACTACTGTACTATTATTCTAGTATTGTATGCTGCCCCCACACAACACGCACACTGATGAAGTGCACGGACATTGCTTTATATTGTCGTGGGACAAACATACATTTCAATCCGTATTTACTATTACAATAGTAATGAGACATTAATTCAAGCTCTATAATATATAGGGTTAAACCTGGTATACTACTATTATAGATACTAGTACTGTATATATAATTATGAAAGAAGTACATAGAGACCACTGATTCTATAGTCAAGCTATGTTGCAATTGTTTACAAGTTGATTAAACTTGAATAGAAAAATATTTTTTTTTACTAGACCATCGATTCCATATAGTTCTAAAGCTATTTGTATTGTTTATTATATATGGGAAAGGGGATAATGGTTCCGTAGTATTATAATTGTTTAACAATGAAAACATTTTTAGTGAGCTGCAGGACAAGCAAAATGTTGATTTAGTGCATTACCCTATTACATCATAATCACTTGTGCAAATCCACCATATTGTAATTAGTTGTCGTTGTTTCATTGTACTGATCTTGTCTACACACAGATTTTGGTTCCTTTTCCAGTGGGAGCTAGCCAGGGGGAGGGGGTGGGTGGGGGACTTTTTTTTTATTCTTGGAATCATTTAGTTCCTGTTGGTTAAAGGGCGGATGACAATCTGCCACTCCCTTTTACAATGTGTTTTATTGTTATTTTAGTTTCGTTTTCTTTGTAATATTCTTCCTCTGTGTACATGTATATGGCGTATATACAGTTAAGTCTACTACTGTACCATATGCTATCAATGTATAACCAGACTCGTACTGTACAGAGCAATATTAGTCATACTAAACTATACTATGAGCCTATCAATGTATAACCAGACTCGTACTGTACAGAGCAATATTAGTCATACTAAACTATACTATGTATGTATGTATAACCAGGCTCTACTATACATTACTACTGTAATATACTATGCCTGTATAACCAGACTTGTAATGTACGATCTAATAATATAGTTAGCACTAAAAATAACAGTGTAAGCTATACTGTGTACCCATAACCAAACAAGCTCAAATACTGTACTGTACAGTGTAATAATAGATCTAACACAATTACCCCATCACATTATTCGTCTCCAGTAACACTGAGCACTACAATATAGTGTATGTGTACTATGCCAGTATAATTATATAGTAGTGTGGAGTCTATATAACTGTCTATAGCTGTTGTTTTGTTTGCTATGAAATGCTATAAATAAATTATTGTATACTATACAACCTAACAACATACGTGAGTCTAGCTGGTATACCAGATTGAGTGCATGTCCAATGTATTGAGTATATGAACGATCCCTTAGCTGCGTGTGTTCCCTCAGCTGCTACATTTTTGTCGTGTTTACCTGCAGGTTTTGGGCGTTGATGGAGATTCATCATGGTTGAAGGCGGAACGTGATGGAAGGGAAGGATCTATACCCAAGAATTATATAGAAATGATAGAGAAAGAGTGAGTGAATTAGAGAAGCGTGGGGGGAGGGGGGGGGGGG
>JAYJLX010054754.1:0-10710 GCA_036873525.1 Chalinula nematifera | reverse complement strand
ATGTAGATTATGCTGATTGGCTTATCTCATTTTTTTGCTATAATCAAAGAAGTGCTTTTTTTGTAGAGCCGGTCACAAATATTATTTTTATTGATCAAAATCACAAAAAATTTCGTCTTGCTTCTGGTGTGAATAAATTTTAATTAACAGTTTGGGGCCCCTGAAGAAGCTGGGGCCGGGGGCAAATTGCTCCACCTGCCCCCTCCCCTTCCTCCCCCCCCCCCCCCCCCCTGTTGTTGGCCCTGTATGCAAGTCAAAGTTCACAATAATGGACATCCTTGTGTTATTTAATGCAGTATTTTTTTTTCTTGTATATACCTATAGTCACTTCGCTACAATACTCAGTATTTCATTGAGTATTTTGCCCTTGATTTGCTGATGGAAGGTGGTGAGTGTAAAGGTGTGATTGCTTTCTGTCTTGAAGATGGATCTATTCATCGCTTCAGTGCCAAGAACACTATTTTAGCAACTGGGTAAGTGCGTGTACATGTACAAAACGAACTTGAAACAAAAATAATAGGACAAAATAGGGGGAAATAAAATTGTAATAAATGAAACAAAAACACATCAAGCTAATACGACACTGTAGTCTTTATGACTTTTGTGTAATAGCACCCTTAAATAACAACTTGAACATGTGTTATTTGTTTAGTATACAATGATAAACTTGAAAACATTCTAGAACTCTCTAAAGCACATGGCAATACTGTAATAGTTATATTAGTGCATAATAATGATAATTATAATGAATAACGAGTTACACCACAGACACTTGACCTTCCACTAAGGTCATGTCAGCAGCAGAGTCTTGGTATTGTCTTCACGTAGTACTGTCCAGAGTTTTATAGCAGGATTGTAGTGAGTTAGCCTATAAGATGGGTTGAATACTTTAATGTCTTAATATGTTCTTTGTTGATTACCTGCATCTGGCCGCATGTTATCTGTAAGGACAGGAGGAATTAGGTGTGAAATTGTCCCCGTAGTGTGGTCGGAGGACAGGCTCAGTAAAGACATTTTTACACACCTTGTTACGGACTGAGAGTTGTATTGTTGTACCTGAGAGTTGTATTGTTGTACCTGAGAGAAGGAAAGGTTCCACACGGACACTTTAGTGGCATTATCTACGAAGAATGGTGTACCACAAACACAGCTGGGAAGGAGGACTCTGCGAGTATTGAAGGCAGTGACCATCACAGAGTGCTTTTTTATTGAGGTGAAAGCCATTAGAATGGAGAAGAATTATAGAGGCACCTCTTCCAGTAGCTACATTGAATGAGCAAGTCACAGTTTGTTTTATGAAACGGGCTACTTTCAGTGTACATGATGTACATGTACATGTATGTTCTGTTATTAACTAGTAAGGGATGGATCTGGAAGAGAAATGGAGGAAAAGGGCTACTTAAATTTCCGTTAAACACATTTTATATGAAACAAAATAGTGGGATGGTTGACTTCAGAAATACTTTTTGTAATGGATTTAATGTAAATGTGTACATATGTATGTACAAGTACATGTATGTCAGCCATTGTAGAGTTGTTGTGTGTGATATCATTGGTTTCTAACAATCACTTGCATACTTACGTTTTGCAATTTCTTAAGTATGGTGAGAGTAGTGAAATGGCAATCATATTCTATTCCATAGATAGGTTGAAACTTTGTGTGTAGTCATCTTACGACTGAGGGGACCTTTGAGTAGAGGTAGTTGGACATTCTGTGGCTCTGGCTAGTTTTTGTGTTGGCAGTCGTTTACCAATCGCTGTAGATAGTGCTAAGCTAACACAATTACGACCATATCTGTTTGTAAAGGTTGGTCTAAAGTGCTGTGTGACTCTGGCTAATCAAGTTTGAAGGATTTTTTTATCTGTGGAGAGTTAGGATGAACTCATTTTTTGTAACCTGCAGAGATACCAAGAAGACCCGTGATGCAAGCATAGAATTTTAAGGAGTGTATTAAGAAATGCAATCAATAGAAATGATGTGAAGCCTAAACAGCACTCATTAGTATGTCAAAGCAGTATTATTTCACTGTACTATGTACATGTGTTGAAAGTGATAATCCACTGTCTCCAGGCTTTGTATAGTCAATATTAGCCTTACCATCAGTCAACAAAAGGGAAAAGGCCAGTCAAGGTGTTTCAAGGTATGATTCATAAAGAGAAAAGGAGGAGCAGTATTCCACTACCATACATGTATGTACTATACTGGTAGACAGTGATGGTATTAGAGGAATTCTTCAGGTTCAGTTCCTGTTAGCCTTAAAGCGGATTAACCATCCACAATAGTGACTATTGGTACATATGTATAGGTAGACATGACAGGGCAAACCGTGGGTATCAGGACTTTGAGCAAGTCAAATGAGCAGCTAATATGCCTTACTATAGCAGACTCAGAAGCTTTACTGTCCTAGTGGCAGTGTTTAACCTAGTAGTATGCCATGGTATGACCAACACAAAATTAGATTAATTTGTGTATTTCATCGCGCCTATTGAAGCTGAAGTTTCAGAGAAGTAATATCAACCTGTTATTTCAATTTGGTATTAGTCGGTCAATTCTGTGTTGTGGATAAGGTTATTGCCAGCAGGTTATGTTGGCTTCTTACGTGGCCCAACAAAGGTATCATCAGGAAGACAATGCTAATCTGTTTCCATCACTTACTATGATTTGACAGTCACATCTATCAGTGACTGTTTCGAGCTGTTCATGGAGAAGCCATTTAGCTTGCTTATTAATATATGGACAGCTGCAGAACATGTACATAGATTTGTGACTAAGGGCTGATTTTGAATGCTTCAGTGTCAGCAGAGTCCATTAAGAGGGGTCTAGATTACTAATTTTTTATGCTCACTGTGCTAAATTTGCGGGCAAGTGAATCCTTTATCAAATTTATGCTGGAGACCTTGAGTACTGGTCTCATATTGAAAGTGACAAGGGATATAAATTTTGGCCACCGGGCACTTGTGGGAGGATACTTGCTTTTGGGCATTTCATGTGGAACCATTTTATTCAGCATGATGCTTTAGCACCTAGTCATCTCCCCTCTTTTCTTTTGTGTACAGAAACCCCACCTAGCGAGATCCTTCATCATGTAGCTGCCTTTAGATTCAGCAGTAATGATCTGTTAAGTGTTTACATCATTAATTCAAGAAGGGTACGTAATCTTCATAACTTGCTTGGGCATAGTACTTAATGGAGTTGCTCATCAGTGATCCACTTGACATGACTTTCTCAACATCCTGCCAAGCATACATTTGGTACTGCTATTGGTAGCATATCGCTGTAGTTGCCACTGATGGTTTAATAAATGCACTTAAGGTGCAAATCCCTCGCCGTGAAGGAGACTCAAACTCATTCAGAAAAAAAAAACGAACCAATTGGATCTCGAACCCAGTACCCCATGACTAGCATGTTAATATTCATAACTTTAATTTGCTAACTAACTAGCAGTAATCTGTGAATCCCTCATGTGCACTCCTCACTACTTGCTATCCTTCATAACCTCTATCTTTCTGGCAAGTAAAAAGCTTAGTAAACTAAGCTTAGAACCACTAAACCAGTGCAAACAACTTGGCAATCAAAGGATTACAAATATGAAATTTTAAGAAGGGCGTGGCATAAGCAATCTTGCTTGCATAGCTGAACCATTGATTTTGCTTGAAACACTATCATGAAGCGATTTGAATAGCGGCATTTGTGCTCTTGTGAACTCAGGTTGACAGTGTAAGTTACAGGTCTAAACTCACACCAGGAAGCAAGATACAGACTTGTGAAGATCACCATTTTGCTGTACTCCAGAGGCCGTCGAACAGATTTTTGATTACTGATCAATAAAAAATAAAAAAACGTAGAATTTTACAAAAGTAAGTGAAAGATGCATTCAAAAGCTCAACCTATTGATCCAACAAGCTCAAGCACTTTTTGTCACTTGCCACAAGAAAGACCAGACAAGAACAATAGCAAAGTAGAGATCACTTGCTAACTGCTCAGCTAATTTCAAACCCAGGAGCCCTAAGACAGCTCTGCTGTCTAAAGTGAACTTTTCTGTAAACACACAAGCAGACCGACTACAGATACTATACTTCTAAAGTTCTATAGCTTCGTGTCGTATGGCTTCCCGCTTGAACTCACGTGTCCCTCGCTATAGGCTTTGCCCACTACCGTATTCCTCCACACTACGTGGCTCGGGATAATAATGCATGCCCATGAATAATCAAGAACCATTGTGCCATTTATTTGGTTCTTTCTCCAAGCAGAGTTAAGACCCTGCCCATTGGTCTAGTATTAATGACAGGCCTGCCCCTTGACACTTGTATGTTTGTCCAGAATTCCACAACCAGTACGACATACTCCACAAGGCTATCTGGAGCCTGTGAAGCAACATTTGGTGGAAACATAAAGTGTTAAAGCCTTAAAATTACACTGAACGAAAGCATGTTGCCTCTGTGGTGAATGTTTAAAACAATATCAGTGGTTGATGCAGACTTCACTGAACAACCTGCTTGAAATGAGAAGCCGTGTACTATGATTGTGTTTGCTTGTGGTTTAATTTGAGCTTAGGAGTAAACCTTATCACTTTTTACCATTTCTGGTATGGAAGGACGAGTTAATTTGGCTAACTTAGTGTAGTTCTTGCTTTAAGTAGCTGGCCCAAAAAAGTAGAGTACAGCTGTGTATCGGGTTTTGTATGGGTCAGTTACAGGCAAGGATTCAAGAAACTTCACCTTTTCTTGTAAAATGTTTTCTAAGAAATGAGCATTCTCAATGTTTTTTAGGTATTAAGTTAATGTATGACTACTACTACTGCTAAAGTGCGTTCACGTTGAGTTGAGGATTTGCTCATTAGATATTCATCTAAAATTCATTAAATATGGCTATACACTGCCCACGCACTTCCGTACTTAACACATTATGAATGGAAAGTTATTGCACAATAATTGCCAATGAATACTAATGAGCAAATCCTCAACTCAATGTGAACGCACTTTAGTACTTTTACTAGGCCCTGCCTTGCCTTACTTTTCCTTGTCTAGGCTAAAAATGCTGTTTTTTTACTTTAAGCTTGATTTGTTTAACTCTTAAATAGCTGATCAACCGCATGTTCTCCTTTGAGGTTGATGTACACGTACTTCCCATATTCACAAGCACAGCAGTTTCAACCTAGTATTAGGTGTTACAAACATATGGATAAATCTTAGCCAAGCCAGTGTTGCATGTACATACAAGTAATGTGCTTCAGCAAGGGATCCATTTACATGTTCGTACATGTGTGTATATTGACTACCCAGTGTAGTGCAGGAGGCATATTTGTAGTAAAGCTGTTTTTTTTACCTTCCCTCTAATTAGCACGACTGGCTCAGTTGCTGATGAGTAGTAGTTCCACTCTGTTTCATGCTCCCAACTACATGTCATGTAATGAAAACTTCGGAGCCTTTTAAATTTGTGCATACCACTTCCATCGTAAGAGACAAAATACATGGGAAGTAATAAAAGCTTTTGAGCCTTTTAAATTTGTGTACATCACCTCCATCATTATAATGCTCATCTTAACGTCTTTCAGCAGCACTGCATTGTTTATCATGAGGATTTCTAGGTATCTTACTCTTTATATCATTGCTCAAGCCATAAAAAGTGCTTGATTGAGAGACCAATTGTCCCATTGTATGCCTTTTCACACTATTTATTGTTAAGCACTTTGATGTGCATTGATCGTTCACACAAGACCATGTGAGGCACAAAGTGTTCATTCAAAACTGATCCATCTTTGGAGGTGGATTGGTGCGTACTGAGGCTTTCTGCAAGCCAAAATTTTCCGTTTTTTGCTGTTGTTACAATGGAAGAAGGACTTATAAATATCTGGATGTGAAGAAAGGCACTGTATTTATCGTTTAAAATGCCTTTTGACTGTTAAAAAGCTCAGGCTCAAATGAGGTAAGCCATTTTCTTTGACCACGAGCGCAATACACCTGTCCATTTGACTCGCAACCTTCTTTCTTTTATTTAAAACTTACGGAATAATGGTAACAACTCTCTGAGGTGCAAAAAAACAAACAAAAAAACATTGTGGTTCTAGAGGGCATATTCTTGGCCCCACCTCCCAATGTTTAATTATTTTAATGAATTTCATTAGTGTGAACACGATCAATGTACATCATCACACTTGTGTTCTTAAATCGCCTTGAAGTGCTTTAGAAAGTGCTGTAGTGTGAAAAGGCCTTATACATGTACATGTACCTCATAGTGCGTGTATTTATGCTATCTACTGTTTTAGGTGTAGCTAATTTTGCCTGTTTTTTTTGTAACACAAAATTACAGCAACAATTTTAATTGTTTAATACACGTACAATGTACATGCACATGTACTTGTATATGTTCACAGTGTTTTGATTACATGTATGTTACTCTTTTTCAGTGGTTATGGTCGGGCTTATTTTTCTTGCACTTCTGCTCACACCTGTACTGGTGATGGTACTGCCATGTTTGCAAGGGCAGGAATGGCTAATGAAGATATGGAGTTTGTACAGTTTCATCCTACAGGTACAGTGTAATACCATCCTATATATACATGTACAGTATGTAGAATATGTCTGTATGTATTTGTACTTTAAACAAGCCACATGCAGGTTAAGCATTTTTTTATATTTTGTTGTTCAGTTGTTTGTTGTGTAATTCAGTATTGACTGTAGTAGTTTTATGTTTTGATGACCTGTATCGTAAATCTGGAAATACCGTAATTCCTCTAAAAATTTGTCCTATTAAATTTTGGACAAGTAATTTTAAAACGAATATTTAGAGGTAAAATGAAGAATTCTAGCTGCATGTGACTATTTTTGACGAAATTAGCGGCTTTTATAAAAGTACGGGGAAGTAACAGAATTAAAAAGTTACCTGGCTGTTGTAGTTTTTCTGGGTTTCTTTCTCTTTGCCCTTTATTGTAGCAAGAACACATTTGGGAACAGAGCTATTGCTGGCTTTGTACAGTGTGAAAAAGTACATGTACCCCTTTATACTATAAAGACATGTATGCCCCTTATCTTTACCTTTAATGTTATGAATTACCCCCTTTACTGATAGTTAGAAATATAATTATGTAAATTTTAAAGATATAGGGGCTATTTTATGCCATCAGTATGTGTCTACCAGAACCTTGCCCATTATAAATAATTACTTGCTAATTAGTACCCTATTTCAAGTGAGAACACACTCCATGAACCTGCCCATTATGAATAACTAGACGAAAGCATTGCATTATTGGGGCGAGCCTTTGCGACAAACATGGCACAATGTTTTGATTCTATGTTCTAACACACGTTTGTATACCAGTTAAGTAATCATGCTCATCGAAGATCTGATGCGTTTAGTGGTGCTACATGCACCGTTGTCATCATGGCATGACACACCTTACTGTTCATTAAATGATGTCAAAGGAAGCAGTTAGGACTGTATAGCAAGAAGGGATTACATTACTGAGGCTATGGCACTTGAGCTTGACGCAACCAATTGATACGGCCTAACAACATTCCACCTGGGAGAACTATCAAGTTACTGTATAGGGTACATGTATATTACCCAACATTGCCACATATAAACAGGTAGACAGAGTGTGTTAGTATATAGAAGCATACATGGAGATAGAAGAAATATAGCCAGTATAGATAGTCTACACATAAATACACTGGGATAGCTGAAGCTACATTGTATCATAGTATAGTACTTGTGACTGACCGTTTCATGGCTCTTCATAGTGCAGTTGGAAAGCCAGCTTGTATAACAGAGACACTCTGGTTGGTTAAGCAGTAAGCACACAAAGTAGTGCAGCTGTGTTTTTTTAGATCTGTTTAAGAATGGGAAAGATAGCAGTCATAGCACAGACTTCAGCCATTGCTGGGTGTGTTTACTTAGTGCACATGGCAGTCGCATTTTTTCATTGTTGTGTTATAAAAGATATATTACAGAATATGTACCAAGACAAGCATACAAGATTCTCGATTAGTGTGGGGCTCGCTCAGGTTCGCCCCAATCAAGTACTAATGAATACCCCTTTTTAGGTGACAGTGTGCTCCACAAATCAGTTTAGGCCATAGCATACATGTAGTATTCAACCTCCAGGTTACTGAAGTCAGTACAAGAAATTAAGATCAGCTAAAGTATTATGCATTTGTCCTAGTCTATTTTTACGTAGTCAACAAGTTTCACCTTAATCATTCTTAATAATGGATCTTATTCATAAAGCATTCGAATTAATGCACACCACCCAAGTGATGGCAAAATGACGTATATTTTAACTCGATGGTAAATAAAAGATTTAAAGATTGTCGTCAGGTACATGTAAGTGACTTTGAAGGCTTGATTCATTTCTAGTTTGATGTAGTTGTGTTTTGCTTTCTGTTGTCATTTAACTCTTTAACAACCAGGGACATCTATAGACGTCATAAACTCCGCCCACAACATTTGAGTCCATAACTAGGTAGAAAGGCTTATATGCCTACCTTTTTGCATTCGCAAAAACTGAAACTTTATGAAAAAAATGTGACCGCTTTTGCACTGCACTCTTCAACACAAACCACGAACACAGGGGGGGAGTTAAGGGGGGCTACCCCCCCTTGAGCAGGGTTCGAAGGGGCACAGCCCCTTGCCACATTTGGAAATTTTTTGAATTTGAGAGGTGATCTGAGACGCAATCTGAGCACCTACGTGAGCCTCTGGTACAATTCCGAATTGTCAGGCAGAGCATCGGGTGTGGCTGATGTAGGGAGGAGGGCTGAAAATGGCGGAAGCTGGTATAAATTGGAAGTTACGCCAAGCATCTGGTCACCCCGTTTCCATGACAACGGTAAAAGTGCATAATTTCTGTTACTGATTGAAAGTACTGGACATGCTATTCAGTGACACCCGAGTTTGGTTGCAATCAGTCTCACCGTACGGTCGGCATTGACGTTCTTATAATGCTGAGTCAGCAAGACTTTACAGGCCAAAGCCTAAATGTTACTAAAGGGTTAAAGGCCTTTTCATACTATCACTTGTGATGTGAATTGATCTCGTTCACAGTAGACCACTTGAGACACGCAGCATTTTGATGCACTTTGAAAACCAATCCACGTTCGAAGGTGGATTGATGCATACTGAAACGTCATGTGAGGTAAAATGTTCCCGTTTTGCTGTGGTTGCAAGGGGTGAAGGACTTATAAATGTCTGTATGGGAAAAAAGCACCGTATTTACCTTTTGGAATGCCTTTTGACCGTCAAAAAGCTCATGCTTGAACAAGGTACAGTAGCCCTAAAAAAAAAGTTGACGTAGCTTTTTCGTTTCGATTATACTATGATGTTGTTTTTTTACTGTGCTTTATACAGCTGTCATAATTCTTTATTATTTAGCTATAGTATTGGTAAACAAACAGTATAACACTAAGTTATGACAGCTGAGTGATAAAACTGTAATGAAGAACAATTTTAGTATGAAGGTTCATTGTACTCTAACTTTTTTTTGAGGGCTACTGTACATGTAAGCCATTTTCTTTGACCTCGAGCGCATACACTGTTTCATTTGACCCACAATCTTTCTTTTATCTAAAACTTACGGAATAGCTGTAGCAACCCTCTGAGAACATATTTTAAAAGTTTCAGGTTGCAATTCTTTGTCAGAAATGCTTTTAGAGGCGCCAAAAAAAAAATAGCATGGTACTCGAGGCCATTTTCTTGGCTCCACTTTCCAATGTTTCATTATTTTTAGTGAATTTAATTAGTGTGTACACAATCAATGTACATCATCACACTTGTGTACTCAAAGCACCTTGAAGTGCTTTAAACATACAGTACATCGCAAAAAAAAAAAAACTTTACATCGTGTAAACGATCGTTTTATGATAAACAACGATCCAAGGACAGTCATTGTTCTGTGCTGTGTTATACTCAGCTGTCATAACTTTTTGTTGAAACCTTTAACTATTAGTATAGATAAGTTTAACAAAAAGTTATGACAGCTGATTATAACACCGTAGAGAACAATGACTGTCTTTGGATCGTGTTTGAATCGTTGTTTATCGTAAAACGATCGATGTACTGTAGCTATAGTGTGAAAAGGCCTTTAAATTTAGCTTGTACCTTTGTGTCGTGCAACAAAATCCAAAATCTTGAAAGGCGTTTGTGCACTTTATTGTCTGAATCAGTCTCTTACTTTTGTAGCTGCTTTTCGTTCACCTCCTCCATTAAAATCAATAATTATTAGGTTGATAAGTAAGCCCGAGTGGATTATAAGTTAGCCTGAGGGTTTGTAAGTATTTTTTGACTCCTAATCGCATGCATACAGTAGTGACAGGGGGACCACCGTTCAATCTTAGTTCCACCGTAAAAACGGTCGTTTTTAAAAAGGAAACGTTAACTTTTTTTTGTCCACTACTGTACAAGATTTAGCTTCTTAATACAAGATTTAGCTGCTTTTGAATCACAAATATACCTTCTTTTGATAAGTTTTATAACCTGAATAATGTTTTGTTGAAGCAATTAGCATATACTCAATTGTTTGGAGTAGATGTTCCATTTCATTGCGGAGGAAGTTGGACTATATTCAGAACTATGGAATGCGATTAATAACTAATTCACCAAGACGTACATCTAGTGATCAATTACGTAAACGTTTGACATGGTTGCCTTTACATGCAAGACGAGACATGCATACTCTATTAAAGGTACATAATTGTTTGAATAAGGCATCGCCA
>JAYJLX010054753.1:0-31138 GCA_036873525.1 Chalinula nematifera | reverse complement strand
TGTTTTGGATCGTCTTTTACCACGAAACGATTACGAAACGATCGTGCAACGTAAAGTTTTTTTTGCGATGTACTGTAATATTCTTAGTCTCAGTGCCATCAGGCTGAATAATGAGAACTCGATCAGAAGATCTCTGCTGGAAGAACTTGGATGCGATTGATATTTCTTTAAAAATGTCATCACTGATGCATGAAAATGGTGCCGTATAAAAAATGCTGAATTATACAGGAATACCGGTAACTATACTGTTCAGTTTAAAATTAAATTAACAATTGGTTAAAAAAAAATACATTGTGCATGACATTAATTATAGAACATAAAGGACAAAACCATGGTTCTTCTTTCTTGCAATGCATACACTGGATCCAGGTTGAGTTAGTGTACTTTGAGAGACGACACTGACAGGCAGTAAAAGATTATGCTCTCAGCCGTGCCTTTAACTCTTCCTCCAACTCACCTTTGGCGCTTAATAGGAAACATTGTCATCTGCTTCTCAAACTAAACGGTGATTAAGTGCATTAATCAAGCAGCTTTCTAATATATAGTCTAATCTATACAAAATAAATAAAATTATCAGTAAAGTTTTAGAAAGCATATACAACTTGAAAAGTACTTAAGGTGAACTTACACTATAAAACGTAGCATCATAACATAAGCAAATACACGGAAAGAGTACGAACCGTTCAAGTGATATAACGATTAACGTTTCAACGTTGAATGTTACATTATAGCAATCCATGTACTGTATTCGCTTATGTCGTGAACGTTACACTTATTTCTATTCCAGCGTCCATGTAACGTCGCGTTAGCGTCATATTGGTAACTAGGCTTAAATCCACCTTTAGTGTTGATCCAAATGTAATAAAATGTTATGTATATATATATATGACCTGTTCATTTCTTCTGGCCTTTTAAGACAGTTCAGTCTCCATCCACTATATAAAGTCTACAACAAACTCTACTTTCTTCCTTATCTGTCTTTTTCAATTGGCATTACAGTTTTCAGGTTAGTTTATTTCAGATACATACATTCATACAGTAAAATATCTTCAATAAGATCGTCTTTATAGAATCACTCTCGATCATCCTCGCCCGTCTTGTAGACATGACTACGATACTTGATTGATAGACACAGTGCGTCTTTACCGGTGACTAGTATAAAAAAAAGTAAGGCTACTTGCTGCAGGTATAAATAGCTACCATGCTGCAATGAGCCAACTGCATATTGCCATCTTGACCATCATAGTGTAAGAAAGCCCTTCATCTCTGTAGAAAGTACAGCAATGTAGCACCCTCGCCTAGGACAAAATTATGCTGACCAGGACAATCTTTATCACGTGATAATTTATCCTAAGGACAAAATTTTATAGGGGACAAAAATTTTCGTGACAGACCAGTTAAAGATTGAGATGCCATTATCAATCATGAAGAATGGAAGTAGTGATTCGATAATATTAACATTTGAAGCTCAAATTCCGACCTGAACTAGCAAATAAATGGGTTTCAAAACCTGGTATTTTACTGACGATTAAGTGTGTTATGGATATGTCCTCCACGTTTTTGTCTTCTTACATCGATTGTGTTAACATTAATACATGTACAGCAGGAGAAGATTAAACTCATGGCTAAATTGGATTCTTTTAATAATAAATGCACTTAAAGTGCGGATCCCTCGCTGAGCTTAAAACAAAAATCAGAAAAGAAGAAAAGACTCAGTGGGAAAAAAAATAAAAAAAAAACATTCCTTTACAGGACTCAAACCACTAAGGAAAAAAAATAAAAGCACTAAAGTGCTGAACCCTTGTGGTCATTCATGTATGCACATTTGCCAACACAATTTTTTACACACCAGTAGGGTCTTAGTTTGCACAGTCAAGACGCACATACACACATCATTGACGGCCGCCACACACTTTACAGTAAAACACAGCATACCTATGTAGCTTCTTCTAGAAGTGATCACGCTTAAACAACCAGCAGAACTAGGGAAAGACTTACAAATATGAAGTAAACTTGTATATATAACAGACCATCAGTTTTAGACAGACACCAGCATTTTCAAACAATTATAGTTCTAAGTGTCACAATTTCACCAAGCCGACTTAACCCAACAGTTATAGTAAAATATTGCTGCATACTGGGGTTGCACCAGCAGGGCAACAAATGAAACCAAAAGAGAACGTACAAGCACCTTCTAAAAAAGGGCCATGAAATCAAAAGAAGAGTGTGGCTTGCTGCCATAAATAAGAAGGGCTTCAATCCTGGAACAATACTTGTATATGCAGTATACACTTCTACGAAGGTTAGTACTTGGCTTTAGAGACTGAATTGTATATTTTAAAGCTTAATAATACGTATGAACTAAGAGTGACGATCTTTTATCACCAGGCTATGTTCCATCAATTTTCCAAACTAGTATAAGCACCACTAGTCAAGCCCTTGTAGATTGTAGGTACCAAGCAGCCGTTCGAAGGGTATTAGCCAAAGAAAAGGCTCTGCAATTATACTGGCACCCCTTTGCTGAATCACCGAGTACCGGAACTAGGGGTAGTGGTGAAAGCAGCCTGCCAACTCCGTCAGGCTCTGACTTGCTGACAAGTACAAGTCGAGACTTATTGCAGTTCTCCTGCCTTACTGCATGCAGTAAATGGGCTAAAATTTTACAGGGGTATTCTCCTAATAATATACAAGAACTTGATAGCAAAAAAAAGCTTGGAATGCAATGGTTATATTTTTCAAGCCTTGAACACTAAAATAGTTTTTTTTTCAAGTTTAAATAATAGCATGCAGGTATATTGCGCCTAAATAAAGTCTTCAAAGCCTCAGCGGCGGTACGTGAGGGAATCTTCACCATTTTGGATGCTATATTGCCCCTTCATTCTCTATTAACGAATACACCACTGCAGCATACGCTCTTGTGGAGGCGTCTTCGAAGCCGCTGCGGCAGTACGGGAGGGAATCTTCACCATTTCGGATGCTTCTTGGTAGCATTACTTTTCCACTGCCATCATCATGAATCCCCTTGATCAATGATTGCCATCTGGACAACAGGGGGCTAGGAAGTATGGCAAGCCATCAGTATCAAAATTCGACGTCACCGTCGACATGAAGTTCTATATGTCGACTTGAGGCCCTCAGACGTCAACGTGAAGCTCCCAGACGTCGATTTCAAGAATGTTCACAGATATCGACGTAAAACTTCCAGACGTCGACGTAAAGTTTTCAGACTTCGACGTAAAGTTTTCAGACATCGATGTGAAGGATGTCTGACAATTTAGTTATGTGTAGATCTACATTACTGAGTCTAACAGCCATCCTTAGCCCCACCCCCTACCCTCAATTAAGTATGGTGGTACTCTAAATACTGTGTACATTGTCACGGAACTATTTGCTTTCAGTAATTCCGACCATTAAACACCGCCTTTGACTAAAGACAGTGACCACATTTTTACGACTCACATTTTTACACTCCATACTTCCATGCAGTTTGCCAGGCTGTGATAAGCGAAGACATTGGAGTAAAATACTCTATCTGATGAATCCATTGTGGTTGTTTCGTGACTTTACAACATCAGTTAGATCTGTTTTTCCCGCTTGAGCTGAACTGTTTTTTGTTTTTCTTATTCTTCAAGTAATAGTTCTTGTTTTAACTAAAGTTCTAACAAGTTCAAAAGGGTTAAATTATAATTTGGTTAGGACTATAAAGGGTTAAAAATAAAAGCGTTTATTTTATAGTTCTGTGGGAGCATCCTTCACGTCGACGTCTGGAAGTTTTACGTCGATGTCGTGTAAACATCCTTGAAGTCGACGTCTGGGAGCTTCACGTTGACGTTCAAGGGTCTCACGTCAACATCTGAGGGCCTCACATTGACGTCTGAGAGCTTCACGTCGACGTCTGGTGACATCGAATTTTGATACTGATGGCTTGCCATATGGATCTGAATCGAGCTTGGCAAGGCAGAGATCCGGTAGGAACACCTTGAAGGGAGTAATCAAGGGTGTTAACATCCCTAGTGGGTCATATGTCCGTATAGATCTATATCTTTTATATCATAACAACGTATGTCCTCCCAATACCCGACACTTCTTGCTTGGTAGGATGTGGTACATTCTCCGCTGCTCTCATGATGCCTCCAACATCAAAGATCAACTGGTAACCCATTCACTCTCCATCATACTCCCAGTTCCCTCAACTCAGCAGAGGATAGGGAACCACCAAGTACTGCCTTGGCATAGGTAACATCATCATACAATGGACGCCCACTGGGTTTTTTTGCTTCCTGACTCCTGCCCTGGAGTTCTCTATTGCTAGTTTGGAACTTCCTCAGGTTAAATCTGCCTTCTTTAAAGATCCTTCTTAAAACAATGCATAGGTCTTCTCCACACTGTCAGCTCCGAACACCAACATCATCTACATATGTAGAATCCAAAATACGCTTGACCAATCGAGGGTGGGAGCCTTTGTACTTTTCCAGCATTAAGCAGGAAGGGACTAGAGGCAACTCCGAAAATCACTCTGGTGAATTTAAACACGTGCACCTCCGGGATTTCTTCTTCCCAATCCTTAAACCACAGAAACCTCAAAACATCTTGATCCCTTGGGTTCACTGCCACCATTAAGAAGGCTTTTGCTATGTCAGCTACAAGAAGAACTCTGAAGATATGGAAACGTAGTAGTACATCGAGGATTAACTGGTTAAACTTGGATCCAACAAGTAATGAATCATTCCAAGAGGGGACCCTTTCCGGCTTTCGCACTAGCGTCATCAACTACTCTCAGCTTTGTGGTGTCCTTATCATACCTGATAACAGCGTGGTGGAGAAGGTAGTGAATCCAGTCACCCTCAGATACCTCAGGACTCTGAACAAGCTGAACACCGCCTGGTCATAGATAACATGGTCACACTGTTGAAACAGATCGGGATCCTTTTTGAAGTGCTTGACAAGAGATTGGAGTTGTCCTCACACAACTCATAGTTGTCTGGTAAACTGGTCATGGGTTCCTTCCACGGTAGGGAAACCACGTACCTACCCTCCTGAAACTCCACAATCTGATAAAATTGATTGTAGATGTCATCTGAAATCCCCAAAGACTCCAATTCCCAAAACACTTGTAGCCTCCGGTCTAGCCGCTTCCCCTCTTCCCTCCTGCACACACCTGTAAGACATGGGTGACTAGATTAGTTGACATTTCACCAATTACATTGGTCTCTGACAGTACAGGTCCTGAGAGGATCCAGCCCAAACCGATAGTCCGAATGGCTACTGGACCTCCTTCACAATGAATCGTTTCTCCGGTAATAAAGGACCAATAATGATCCAGACCAACCAAGACTAAAGGATTAGTCATTCCTGGTTTCAACTGGTTTGTTGTGAGACCTAACTTTGAGAAAGGTATACCATCTCTGGAGATCTTCGTACGAAACAATTTTCAAAGGTTCACAGATGTGTGGGACAGCCAACTCACGAATCACCTTTCCATCCTTCCTGAAACCAATAACAACAGAATCACATTTCTGGGGGTATCCTTCTCTAGAGCCAAAGGTAAGAATAGATAGGAGCTTAGATCCGACATAGATAATAAACACAGAACAGGATTGGAAACTTGTCACGTGATCCTTACATTTTATTTTTATAGCGCAAGCAATCCTCGTTTGCCGGTATGCTTGCGTTCACACTTTTATGTAGGTTTGTGAGTGTAGTTTCTCTTGGCTTGTTCGTGTCTGGTAGTGCCTAGTAGTGCTGTGAACCTGCCATAAAATCAAAAACCGGTTAACCTAATCAAATAACTGCCGGTTAACCTAAAAACCTGATGAGTCTTTTTACTGCTGCAAAAAATTGATTTTGAGTAATTAAACAATGAAAAATGAAACTTGCACCAATCTGAAATTGAATTGGTATATTGATTAAAATAATTTCACGAGTATACACAATGAATATGTCATATTTCAAATCGATCTTTGTTTTAAGAACCTGAAAATCTGTGGCCATTGTCAACCACATAAGAAATCGCTTGTTCTTTCATAGTATCAGGCCATTAATATTGGTTGGCAACACAATTACACGTACACATATGTCAGGTTTCCGGTTTTTGAAATTTTATTCGGTTAACCTGATTTATTTTACTTAACGGTAGGTATACCGGTTTTTAGGTTATTATTTACAGCACTAGTGCCTAGAGTTTGTGGGACTGTTAACCAAAATTTACTTCCAATTCTTTCAAGGTATTTGCAAGAATATATGGATACTATTGCAGAGCATGCCATGCAATAAAAATTTATTGTACTCAAGGATAGCATGACTACAAAGAACAAGCCTAGACCAATAGAGTGTAGTGTAAAAGCTGGGTCTGTTTGTGGGACTAAAATACAAAACTACTGTCATTTATGTTTTAAATAATGTTATTGTGCATTAGCATATAGATATTTACATGCCATAACAGTGATAATTTTGATGCTTCTAGGGTGTGTCAGTGCTGACAAGCCCTGCCCTGTTGGTCAAGTCGCGTTGGTTGTGCCCGGAGCCCTATCTGGCTGCCTCTTCAGTGTGTCTAGTACCTATACCTATTATATGAAAAAATGGGAAAGAGGAAGTTTAGGTTAAAGTATCAAAAAAACTATGAAAGAAAAAAATATGCAGCTCGTAATCGCTCTACGTCGGGGTCAGTCTCAACCCTTGTTGCTCTACTAGTTATTCATTGCTGGAAGTTACCCGTGAGTACACCCGACCAACTGTTTGATTGCCTTTCTACATATTGCCAATTAAATAACGGCTTACCTGATGGATGGACAGCCACACTTAAGACTACGATTCAATCAGCAGGCTATAGAATTGGTTCATCCAAGTACTATAGCAGACTTCCGTATTCAAGTCAGCCATGACTTCATTTGGTCTGTACATTTGAGCTGCCCACCACTGGCATCGCAGTCCAAGGCTGCCACCACGAGTACCACAGCTAACCTGCTTGGTCAGTCTAGTATCATTCTATCTCTCTCTAGTATACCCAGCTCCATCCAGGATGACAGAACACTTCTGTCAAATGTGGATGCCATCCTCAACTTACTACCACATTTCAATCCTAATAAATGTTTACTGGCAATGCAAATGAGAAATCTATAGAGTTAGCATTGACAAACAAAAGATGTTTTAAAGATATGCATGTTAAATCGGTTACATACATACGTACATACTTGCGAAGTCGAAGTGGGATGAATGCAACGACTTAAGCACCTTCGGACGATTGTTTCCATCGATAATGAATAGCATGTATGTTGTGTGATTCACATGCACCAAGCCACCTCGGTCAATATGCCTGGACCATAACTCTGAGATATGTGGTGGGTGGGGCTGACGTGTGGCTTCTGTACTAGTACTATTGGGTGTCTCTAGCTCTGTAGCCTCAGTGCATGCGGGTGTTTGATCAATAAGTTCCTGGAGACACCTAGTTACTTCTTTAACTTCTAAATGAAGCTTTATTTTCCCACTTTCAACTTTTCTCAATAATGATCGTAGGACATAGCCACTAGTATATCGAGCAGCATTGATATCCTCGAAATCGAGCTCACTACAGCGGACAGTGCCAGTATTCTCAGCCGCCAACTGACTAGATAGCTTCATAGCTCCATCTGCTCCACCAACCATTCTTCGTGCGCGAATATTGCACCGGCAAACAAGGATCACATCACCAGAGGAGGTTGCTCACGCATCATAATGACACGTTGGTTTCTACCCGGTTAAAAATTCTGGCTGTGTTGAAGAATAGCAGGAATTTTTAACCGGGTAGAACCGGGTAGGACTTAATTGGATTTTTTTGCTAATTTAAAATGCGTCATTATGACGCGTGAGCAACCTCCTCTGGATCACCACACATTTATTCGAGTCACGTGACAAGTTTCCAGTCCTGTTCTGTTGTTTATTATTTATGGATCAAATCCTTCTGAGATCCAACAGGTCCACAGCAGTCTGGGATATGTATGACCTCTGACTTCCACTATCAAATATGACAGTCGTTTTGAGTTGATTCTGTGATTGGTGAGGATTATATAGAGTCACTGTGGCTGACTGTAATAGTACAATGATATCGGACTCCATAGCTGATACTGCCGTGGAGGGGGACGGGGAAGCATTGAGATTGAGTGGGGCAGTGGATCTTGTTAATAGATGAGTCGTCTCCCGACCATGTACTGCCTCAGAGCCTGATCAATTTGAAGGTAATACACTGCTCCCGCTTGACTGGCAAAGGTTTCCATGGTGTTTTCTTTTACAGTTGCGACACCTATTCCTCGAATGACAATCCCGACGTATGTGCCCCTTTCGAAGACACAAAGCATCTACCACTCCCCCTCAAAATCCTTCTCCATTCTTCTATCTGGAGTATGGATTTGCACTCATTGGGTAGATGACCATTTTGCCGACAATAGCAATAAACCGGTGCCTGATTCTCACGGGTATTTTGGCCAGCTACAGCTAATGTCATTGCTGAGGGCTTCTCCTTTTGCTTCCCGACACTTCGATTACTTCCTTTGTCCTGACCTGACTGTGATTCATCTTCAAGAGGTGTGGCTATCCTTTCCCTGGTCTCTAGCTCTTGGCCTAACACCTTCATAATACCAGATATGTTCCATTCCTCCCTAATATCTCGTCCCGCAATTAACTTGAGTTCAGAAGGTAGTCGTTGCACCAATACACTTGCTAACAAGCTACCATAGGATTCCTCCCCTATAGCAAGAGACTTCAAGGCCCATACATTAGTCTTAATCTGGTTATATGAGCATTATAGGGTGGGTACATTGTGGGCGGAGCTTATACGTTCCACGTTCAGCAACAGACTCAGATGTTTGTCAATCTATTACCAATCAGCTTGTCCTCTAGGATGGGGACTAATCTGGTTACTTTGGTTAACTCTGGACGGTCATCAGCCAGTAGTGTCGTACCTTCTTTCAACCGACTCCTCGAAGACCAGCACGGATCCTTCACGGGTGACTTAACTCTTGGGTCAGGCTTTTACAATTGCAAACATGGCTACACTTTAGTTGATCGTTTAAAACAACATTTGAAGCCTAAATAAGTTGCAAAAGGTAGAACTGTCCATTACTAAATATGCTGTGCACAGAAAGTTTGCAAAATAATAAAAACGAGTGAAGTCAGTACCGCTACCTAGTGAAGGTTTTTTTGAAGTGAAACCAAAAGCCCGGTGGGGTTTCCGTTATGCTACAGCTCTAAAGTTTGATTTTACGATGTCTTGAGTCAAGGTCTACATCCTATTAATCGCCCATAACAATTCACTGTAAAGTTTTGGAGAGATAGACAATTTGTGAGTTTTCTGCCGCCATTTTGAGTTACAAAGTAGCCAAGTACTCAGCAAACAGACACGGTTTCCTAATGGGCAATTAAAAGAAGTTAGATTATACCTTAAAACACTTTTCTAACCTGGTGGTGTCTCCTATGTCAAAGCGGAACGCCATCGGACTTTTGCTCGAAGAAGCACTCCACCATTACTGCTTGCAGATCAACAACTACAAATGATGACATAATCAATAGACCTTATGCAGTGAATCGAGTCTAATTAACGCCCACCCAAAGTGGTGGTAAAATGGCGGAAAATTGTAAAAATGTTTCGCCTGAAGGTTTTATCACACTGTTTATAAATTGCTGTCGTGTGAACTGTTTTATACTTCATATTATTGCAATTATATATATCTAACCTTCCATTCGCTTTTGTTTATTCTACACCTATTTTTGTCGAATACATTTCATTGCTCCGCCACTACAATCCGCTTCCATTTCTTTTCGAGGAATTGCAGCGCTCGACCCCGGGTTTGTACCACAACAATGTTGCTGTCCTAGGAAACAACTGTTATTCTCAAGTTCCCTCAGAAGTGTTTTAAGATCGGCAATGAGAAAAGAGACTGTTGGAGAATAATATTTGATCAAGGTGGGCCACTGGGGGTGGGCGACATGGGTGGAGCTGCCTGCTCAGTGCACTGAGCTGTCATGACAATTTTCGTCCCACCTGGAAATTGTCCTATAGGACAAAATACGGCAGAAATATTTTGTCCTAGGATAAAATATTGCTGCTGTATTTTGTCCTAGTCGGCAAGTATTTGTCCTAGTACAAAATATGGTTGCTGCCACTTGATTATGTCCTATAAAGACAAAATACGGTTACTGGACCAGGCTATGTCCCTATAGTACTATACTGATCATGTCTAGCTTTAACTATGGATGCATCATGATTGATGGATTATGACTGTGAGGCCAAACTCAGTGAGCATGCATGCTGTATGGTTATTTTTATAGTGGAACACTGAAATACTGATGTGAACTGTGGCCTACTCTCACTTGCAATGAACCGTGCACCTGGAACTTAGTTCATGCAGTTGCACTGCCGTACAGCCCAGCTAGTTTTGTTTAACTGATGCATCATGCCATGCCGTTAGTTACAAAAAAAGATAAATTTCAGTAATACAATGATAAGTAATGTATTGCGTTAAGTTCAATACGTTAAGTTCAATTAAACTAAGGCAGCATGCGTTATTATAATTATAATGCAATGTATACAAGTACAACAACCTCCGATAGTGCATGGACACTCCAAGAAAGGGACATACATAATTAACCCCTCAACGAAACTATAGACACTTATCAGTGTCCCAACTCCCAAATAGACTTATCGAATATATTTTAACCTCCGAGAATTAGGACATAACCCGATGTATAAAGGACAAAGTACTTCAATTTATTAGTATGCGGGTCCCAAAGTGTTTTATGATTATTTGGAGGTTCAACTCAGTGCTCTACCAAGTGGCTGTTTTGTCAGTCTGCTTCCCACATGCTTCGTCTAGGTACATTGCAGATAGTCTATCTCGCGTTGCCACTGAGACCCTATACCCACTTGCAATTCAGTTTGATGATAGATAATGTCTGATAGTACCTTCTCTGCACTGAACAACAGTTATGTACATCATCAACCCTTCAACAATGACTTCACTATTCTTAACTGATCAATGTATTTTACTGGCTGTAAAAGCACACAAAAAGTTTTAGGTGTTGCATCATCAGTATATGTTACGTATGATCTCCTGCCTACAGGATTTAGGTACAGACTGAATGCATGGCCATGCCCAACTTATTGGTCGCCAACTTCTCTGCCTTCTTTTTAATTTACCTGTTTAGTGTTCCACTATACAATCCTTCTGATACCGTTCTGATTATCGGTTCTGATACCATCGTCCATGGCTCATGCCACAGCCGAGCTCAGGAAGTTTTTCCAACCTTGCTTTCAACCGAGTTCTTCTAGTAGTACATCAACTCCACTGGCCTTTTATAAGTTAAGGCTGGCAGAAAAGGGCTGAATCAAGTCAAGCTGCCACATAACTTTGCGTTTAAAGGATTTTGAAGAGATTAAAAAGTCCATATAGTTATGATATAGCACTTTGTTTGGTAGGACAAATTTCGAAATGCTGTTTTATTGCTGTAAGTTGACCTAGGACAAATTTCGGCCCCGGACAAAAAAAGGCGTGATAGAGCAGTCGCACGATCAAGCTAAGTCATTTTTTATTAGTATATAATTATCATTATTGTTTATAATGCATAATATAGGGTAGTCTTGAACTGAGTGATGAGTATATCCAGTACTATTAGCACCACAGACCATCAGCACTGTTGTATAGATGAGGCAGGCTGGACAAGTGGTGAGTGGAAGCAGTTGAATGATCTTACATTGTTCAAAGCCAGCATGCAGACCATGAACTGGAGTTTTGACTTCACTATTGCCAATGTGATGGAATTCTTTAAAAGCAGTAGATGGTAAACCAGTTAATAATTTTAAAGATGTAAATCAGAAGGCTTTTCCATTGTTTAAGGCTGGTCATGTGCAACAAGTGCTGTATAAGCTGGACCGTAGCATGGTCTGCATTAAAGCTACATGCACTCCTGAAATGAAATCTAATATTACCTATAGGCTAAGAACTATAATTAATCTGCAAGGTAACAACATCATTTATGCTGTTTGTGGTTGCCTTGCGAGACGGGAACCAATGTGCACTTCCAAGCATCTGGCAGCCTTGTTCTATTATCTAGAGGAGTTTCGTCGGCTAAAGAAATCATCCAGCAGGCCAGCTGTTCCACCGTGGCAACATCATCACAACCACTATCATGTACATCTACTCTTCAAAAGTGGCATCAACCATCTGCGCGGAAGCATACTATAGCTCCAACTACTGTGGATAATGTCAAGTTTGTGAAAGCTGAATATGGAAAAGAGAATAAGCGAGTCATTTCAACCAATTATAATCTATAATCCAATACCAGCCTCATTTAATCGCATTACTAGACATGACATTACTAAGTTTCAACAACATCTCAGAAATCTAAATACTCCGATAGCCTTATTGCATGTGATACCTGATAACAGTCACACAATTACCATCACTCCATCGTGCCAGCAACCGTCCACTCATCTTGAGCAGATGTCGATAAACAGCAGTTCATCAGTTGTGTTGCCACCCATCCCATGATCATTTTTATACAAGATACAAGCTACACTCAGCTTAGAGCAAAAACCACTTTCTCTGTCAACTATATATGAATATGGGAGTGCATTTTTGAACAAAAGTAGTCCACACACTGATAATGACATTCAGAGTATTGAAGGAGTAACTCAAGTACAGAGCAAATGTCCTAGATTGTATGAGGAACGATATTGCCGAATCACTTCGTCAAATTTCGGCAATATATGTAAGGGAGCAATGACATCAGCTAAAGTTAAATCTGTTTTAAATTGCGGTAAACCAGAGTCTAAACTAAGTAGCAGTTCAATAATGTGGGGAAGAATGTATGAGGATACAGCGTTTGATCAGTATGTGGCTAATATAGATTCGACCAAGTTCAGAGTGCGAAAAAGTGGTATATATGTTTCAAAATGTGGCTATTTAGCAGCATCTCCAGATGGAGTAGTTTCATCCATTCAACTGGCCGAATTCGAAGATGTAGATGGAGTGACAGCTACTGGTATACCGGCAAATGCGTTTGTGCCTTGTGGAACAATTAAAATCAAATGTCTGTATACTGCTCGAAGTATGACAGTTCATGGGGCATGCAGCAAGACGAATGCTTTCTTTTGTCAAATTGTAAATGACGATATCCAACTGAGGCGAAACCATAATCATTATTACCAGGTTCAAGGTGCAATGGCAATGGTAGGTGTGATGTGGAATGATTTCGTAGTGTGGACATCCATTGATATGCATGTGAAAGGGATTCTGTTTGATCCAGCATTTTGGGAATCTGCCAAAGCTCGTCATGAATTTAATTATCTAAAGTTCATTCTACCAGAAATTAATTATTTATCCCAGGGTTGACCAAGGCCTTGAAATTCTTCAATATCATTTCACATCTTATGCCACACAGCATGTACACAGCATTAAAAATACAACCACTCCCAGTAACTTACAAAGTGCAGAACAATGAATTTATTAATCATAAATACATAATAATTATTAGTAACTTAATAACATATACTCCCTTTTTTCAATCAATTTTTTATCACAAATTAAAGGAGGCTGAAAGTTAGTAAGAAAATCACATACATAGAATAATTCACTTGATAAACCAGCTAAGTTGTTTGGAATGGAGTATAGTATTTTGAAGGTTTTTACCCTAGCAAAAGCTCTCTTGATGTGAATGCGTAATGATGCGATCCTTCTGATTTCGACTAGCTCAGCATTATCAAATTGATCACCATGTTTCCTACATGGAATATTTAGAACTAGGCCTCTAGTCTCAAATATATCAGCTACATTGAAACCTTTATGAGCCATCACAGCATCTCCAACTTCTAACTTGTCCAAAAGTCCAGACCTCAGCAAAAGATCTCGATCTGAAATTGAGCCAACGTATAGCTCCTGAGGGAGTTATTCCAGCTAATGCCTTCACGGTATTATGGTTCTTGTAAGTCGAGAATGTGAGCTGTTGAACATTAGGGTCACTTGGCCATTGGTTCAAGAGCTCTATGGCATCTATAATGACACGAGGATTAGGATATAGTTGTTTGAATTGCTCAGGCATTACAGAATAAATTTGACTCTTATCTGGCCATATAGGTACCTGAATGAACTTATGGTAAAGGAAATTGATCCATGCATTGATTGTTCATGATACAATTGATTGCAACACTTGAAACCGGTATGCAAGATCTTGCTCTAGTAGACCACATCTTAAACGACATAAAGTTAGAAAAAACTCATAGGAGAAAGGGTACGATGCTTAATTCATCAAATTTGACTAGATGTTAATGAGGAACTTGGATATATAATATGGTCAACTGCACTTTCAAGGAAATTGAAGCATGTAATTAAGGGGCCATGTGTAGGAAAGGAAGTATATGATGAGATAGCATGGTCGTCACTTTCGTACATTTCAATACTGAAGTACACGGCAGGCTTTTAGTGTTGGCAGTGGTGTTGGACAACTAGCGATGCTCAATGTCACAGGAGTCAAATAGGTCGAATCAGGTGTGCTGGTTGAGGGTACGGTGTAACAATGATCATGGGCAATTGCCTTTCGTAGTTCATCTCTAGTGTAGCGACGACTGTGATGATGAGTTGCCGGCATGGCTGGCCTTGGATGTAGTGGTTTGCGTCCTGATGTTTTCAACTTGCTCATGCAGTCATCACATATTCTGGAATGTTTTAAATTCACTAATTTCATCTGTCTCAATTGCACTGTGGCGCCATGATCTTTATCAAATAGCCTTTTGCTGACACGATGCCAAGACATGCCAAAGCATTTTGGATCAGTGGAGACATTGTTACATCCATCTACTATGCAAGTGTGGACCATACTGACTCCTAGGGGAAAATATGTATATATAGATGTATATAATGAAAAGGCCTTGGTAGTATAATGTGGTGCTACAGGCAATCTACACAGTACAATGTCAATATGAGCAGCTCCACCCTATCCGTAGCAGCTCCACTCATATGCATGCGCAGTTTCGCTGCCTGGACACTCAGTCATGCCATTTGTCTGTCTGCTGGCACTCCTTTTTTTCATTCATTGCCTACCTTAAAACAATTCTGAGGGAACTTGAGAATAACAGTAGTTTCCTAGGACAGTAATATTGTTATAGTACGAACCCGGGGTCGAGCGCTGCAATTCCTTGAAACAAAATGGAAGCGGATTGTACTGGTAGAGCAATGAAATGTACTCGACAAAAAAATAGGTTTTAGAATAGGTGTAGAATAAACAAAAGCGAGTGTAAGGTTAGATATATACAATTGTGATAATATGATAAGTGTAAACTGTTCATACAACAGCTATTTATAAACAGTGTGATAAAATCTTCAGGCGAAACATCTTTACAATTTTCAACCATTTTACCACCACTTTGGGTGGGTGTTAATAAGACTTAATTCACTGCATAATGTCTATTGAAAAAGCTCACATGACTGTATAAATTGTATTGTAATAGTATGTGCATAAATAGACATCACAGCGTATTTAGCTGCACGGTTGATTGAACGTCATTGTCTACTACTGATCACATGTTTTAGCAGCTCTCTCAGCCTGACCCAGGACTTAATCTACCTGTGTTTTCTTTCTCGCTAATCCCACCGCTATATTTAATTACCCCACTGCTTATTTTATTCCCCCAAATAAACAATGAACACCAAACTTCTGGAGTTGACACGTACTCTCCCGTCGATTCACTTCTGTTACCCAAGAGACAAAAGCTCCGTCATCCACCTCTGACTCATAGACTCTTCCACTGAAACGCCATTAAGAGTCTTCTAATTGTGACACCAGCCTCACTGCCTTCATTCTTCTCGACCCAAACTCAGTCGAGATCCAGTCCCGTGACCAAGAATGTGCGCATCTAAATCAAGGTATAAATTAAGTGAATAGGCTGCTCAATTGGAGGTGGATTATTCTTGCTTTCGATGGCTTTTATCATCGAAGGGCACTGTTTTTTGCTTGGTTGGGAATGTTATCTTGTATTCAACTAGATACAGCACAAGGCCACACCAAAGGTGATAAATAGAACCACCTGAGGTGACAAGACAACCAAGGGAGAGAGTGGGGAGAGACCAACTGTTCAGGATTCTAATTTGCGATCAACTAATCAGGTTCAACTGAGCATGCTGAAAAGTATCATTTCAAAACAGTAAATTGTACTTATAGTTATGTCCATATTAAATTATTTAAAATGATATTGATTGGAACATGTTATACAAAGTAAAAACAAATGTTTTTTTCATTATTTGTGGGAACGAAAGTCTTATATCTTTAACTGTTTATTTATTTGTAGGTGCATTTCTTGAAGACACAAAATCTTTACTAAGAATCAACAATAACAGTCAACAGAGTATTGTGTTCAAATTGAAGTCCAAACATCCAGAAAACTATGTAGTTGATCCTATGTATGGAGTGGTGAAACCCAATGACAGCATTACAATTTCCAGTTTAGTTGATTCTCACTATAGTATTATGTGTTCACTCAGTGCGACCAATGTTTTTTAAATCCAAGTGCATTTTGAGTGTTAATTAAAATACCGATTACTGTTTGTTTCTACTATTGGGGAGGGGGGGTTTCAAGCTTGAAATCCACATGTATGTAGCCCTAAAAAAACTGTTGACATTGTGTATTTGTTGCATACTAGAAGGACCTACTATGGGTTGTATTAAAGTTACGTGTTTTATCATCAACTGTCTTATCATAGTGTTATAACTTGTTTATCATTACTTATAGCATATAATTGAATATAACAATAAAATGACAACATTGTAATGTAACTGTAGTTTTACTTAACTATGCAGTGAAAACAGCTATGAGTACATGTTGAATGTTTAATACTTTAAAGACGTAATGTACATAGTGACATTAGTTTGATTCAATTTCAAGAGCAGAACATGTGTTTTGTTGTTTTATTGAAATTATAATTTTTATCAACAAAAATTAATACAGTATAGGGCTAAAAAAATGCTAGGTAGGGTAAAGTAGGTGCTGAGTAGAGGTAAGTAGTTAGCACCATATTTCCTAAGTACTTTAAAGGCAGAATAGAGTAGTGCCTTACAGTAGAGTAGGGTAGTGGTTTTATACAAGAGCAGTATAATAATAAATACAGACACATGTGGATTTGAAATGTCACACAATATGGGCCACTTGTGACAGGGAAATTGTTTATGCAGTTGAAGTTAAAGAGTTAACTTCTGTGTTCAGAAAACAATAGAAAAAGAGTTTTTGTAAATGAAGGTCGTTACACTCTACTACTGCTAAGTAAAATCTAGCTCACAATATTCAACACACTGAAAATTCTGAATATTCTGTAATTTTGACGCAGATGAGACGGCAGATTTTAGCAATTTTCATTCCAGTGTCTTGCATAACATTCCAGCGTCATATTATAAACCAGACTTAACAGGGTAATCACACAGTCAAACATGTAAATTACCTAAGTTGATTAGCTGTAGCCACTTTGCTTTGCTTAGCATTTTTTTTGCCCTATACTATTACTGTACTTCCATTTTATTTCGTTGCCATCGTTGCCATTTTTCTGAAATTTATACCCAAGCAATTCTTGCATACCTTATGGTTCCAAAATTTCGTGATCTTGAACTTTTTTGATTTTCATGATTTAAAATGGCTGACTCAACTGTATTCACGATCTATTGTTATCAGACTGAATTACAAGCCGACCCTAGTATAAACAAGCGTCACCTCGTGTGTATGAATTTGAGGCTCAAACAACTTTAAACAATAATAATATTAAAGTATTATGAGTGGGCGGATCAAAGACTCCAGCTATGCTGTATTGGCCATACAGAACACTTATTGTATGGAGCGGTTCTGTGGTCATATTGAACACTTTGTGGTTGATACAGATCACCTTGTGGTTAAGTGATTGTTTATCACATAAACAGTCACACATACATATACATTTTCACAAACACTCACAGAAATGAAAGCGCTTTGAAAGCTAAAACAAACAAAGCTCAAAAAACTTTGAATCATGACGCTAGGCACACCAACACTCACCAAATTCAAAGATCTAGACACTAACAAAAGCGTTCACACAAACGCTTACACAACTACTCACAAATGCTCACATAAGACACTCACACAGTGTACTTACAGAAACACTCAGCAACAGCAACCGCCTTTGATTCGCCCCACACAAAATACCGTAAATAACTTAAAGCACGATGAGCACATGCTTGTATGCGCAATAGACTGTCTGCAATAGGCGTGGTAGAAGCAAAATTACTAACTAGGTCGGCCATTTTGGTGTACAACTTTGTATGCAGAGGTACAGGAAAATATATTTTTACACTGCAATTGCAAAAACGGCCAAATAAATTCTTTAGAAAAGCAGATTACTAGTTTTGTCATATGATTTTGCATTACATATACCTGAGTCGTCTTTGAAAACAATCGATTCTCTGCAATCGCAATAGAAGCTCGTACTCTGATGTACACCAAGATGGCGAAATATCCAATAATTTACGGAAATATACTAAAAATTGAACTGTTTAATTAAGTTTGCCACTCCTTTAGCAGACGGTCTATACAGCACTCGAGGCGTGGTCTTGAAAGCCATACAGCACTCGGCTTCGCCTCGTGCTGTATGGCTTTCTCGACCACACCTCTTGTGCTGTATTGCGCATACAAGCACTGCTACCGTGCTTTAACTACTACGTAAGGAATGTCGTAGAGTTTGAGCGAATCACAATAGTTTATGATCATGAAAAATTGGAGCCATACACTTTTGGCATCAGCACATTGTTATTAGTGCTGGAAGTATGTAACTCCAACGCCCTGGCAAGACTACAATCTGTAAAAAAACTTAAATCAAGTGTTTTTAAAACCAATGATTTGTAAAGAGTGACAGCTGCAAGTGCTTGTAGCGTTCCTGCAATGATATACCAGCAGTTAGTTATAGAGTCAACACGTCATTGTAATAGCGAGGGCATATGAAGCTACAACCAGACGATAACCATCAGCCACAAGTTTCTAACATACTAAACACCACAGCTGGTAGTAATGCAAAAAGTGCTATTACTTTTATTCTACAAGTACACCGTTATCGAAGTCTACAGAACCTATTGTCATTTTGCAGTAGCTAATAAAATTATTTTTTTAAACATTTTTTAATGATCATTCCAACACAAACATGTGTACGATGCTTACTTGTTGGCATTCTGGCATGGCACTGCATATGTTATACTCATAAAAGAAGAATGGTGAGCACTTGTTGTATCCTGGCTGGTCAAAAATAGGCTCATGGTAAGAAAAAAATGTATAGTATGACCAATCCCCAATGTTTGATAAAGTGATATGTGAAAAGAATGGATGGCTGCAGTTCGAAGAGATGGATGGAATTTATGGAAATGGTGAATGGAAACTGCATTGTTCCCGTCTTAGTTTCATCCTTTACTGAATTCCATCCTTCGTTTCGAACTGGAGCCATCCATTTTTTCACATTTTGCAGACTGGTAAAATTTCAATTATTTTTTTTCACCATGAGCCTGTTTTGATTAGCCAACATGCAACGAATGCTCACAAATCCTTCCTCTTTGTGTTTAAAGTACGAATCGCCAAGCAAAAATACCCACAGCAGGGATTGTTGAGACGTTTGCAAAGGAATTGCATTAAAAAAAAAAACGTCGCAAAATTAATCTTAATAGCTTGGGTGGAAAAAGGTCTATTACGTATTCTGAAATTCAGTGAAGCACTTGAGTACAAAAGTGTATACATTTTAGCTCACAGCATCAAATTATTTGAATAGCTTAATTACAAATATCCTTAGGAGTACCATTTCACACAACAAAACACCACAACACTCCAACAGTGTTTACTTACACAGTTGCCATAATAGCCATTGGCTAGTATTTAAAGCTTTTGCTATAGGAGTTTTGGCCACTGCATGTTCTGGTAATAATTATGCAGTTTTATAAAATTATCATTGTTTGATATGTACATGTATATAATTGGCCACTGATCAAAACATTTGGCATCAATATAGAGCCAGTTTGGCAATAATTTTACTATTGTAATCTCTGCTCTCAAATGCTCCCATGTACTGACACACATTCAACTGACAACAGCAATCACAGATTACTAGCCTTTTGAGCCTTTCTAACTAAACAACTAAAAAGTAGATCTGCAAACTAGACTAACTACTGCTAGGAATATTCATCACTAAACAGCAAGGTGTGAAAACTGATGAAGCTAAAAACTTACCAGTATTAGTAGAGGATACAGATTACTAGACTAACAAGGTTCAAACAATTACTGGAAAATAGTCCAGCACTACCAGCAGAAGATGAGAAGCTGGGCCTTAGCAATAACCAGCCTATAGACCTCTTTCGCTTGTACCTTCGTCACTGCTTCATCGTCGAAAGTGATTGAAAATCAGTGAAAATGAGCAATCAATAATAATTTACTGATTGCGCCTGCTGACTTCTGGGAGGCAGATTTCTTAATGGTAAACGAATAACAAAACCTCTAAGTCATTTGAAGTGAGCTCTAGATTACTCCTACTGGACCTTCCACACCTCAAAGCTATGCAAACATACCTATTAATACCTGTACATCTTGTTTCAGCCGGACACATAAGTTTTCCAGCTGACAAAGGAACGAATAAGCGCAAGTTTAGCCATGGATAAGTGCTATCCCTAACAACCCGGAAGTAAATGCCATATGGGTGTGTACAGTTGGTATTTTGTCTAATTCAGGTTTAATTTTCAAGACGAATGTGTATTGAAAGACATCTATGGCAAGCCATAAGTAGGTGTGATTGATGATTTTTACAATATGTGCTCAATGGGTACAGCCTAAAAGATGGCGTCCAACTAAACTATCAATGGAAATTGTCAAAGATCTTCATTTGAATCTCTGCCATATTTTCTAAAATTCTTTAAATCGTGGAGTCCTTGACACCAAGCCTTTCTTTGGAGGGTCAGCGAAGTTCTACCATGAAGTACATAGCTCTCAAAAAAAAAAGTTGCTGTTGTGTATTTGTTTTGTATTCATAGAGTACTACAAACTGGTTATACTTAAGTTGTTTTTCATTAAAGTTTTATCACTCAGCTGTCACAAGTTAGTGTTATACTGTTTGTTTATCAATGAAATAATAGAGAGTTATGACAGCTGAATACAACACATTAAAAAACAGCACTGTAATGTAATCATAATACGACTTTCATAGTAAGAAACGCAAACGGTATGGCAACTTTTTTTGATTCACAAAAAATTACCTGGTAATACAGACACAAACAAACTACTAAAACTCTTTGCCCACACTCGTTAATTACATTTTTGATCACAAGTAACGATAATGATTAACCCTTTAACAACCGTAGACGCATTTATGCATCATAAACTCCGCCCACGACACTTAAGCCGAAACTAAGCAGTAAAAGCTTGTCTGAAGCTGCCTTTTTGCATTTGCAAAAGAAGAAAGTTCCTAAAAAAGTGACCACTTTTCGCGCCACTGCTCCCCACAAAACCAGGCATACAATGAGGTTTTATGGGGGGGCTGGCCCCCCTTAGGCAGGGTTTGAAGGGGTATATAAGCCTCTTGCCACTTTTGGGAATTTTTGAATTTTGAGGGGTGGTCTGAGAAGTGACTATAGAATGTGTCGGTATGATTTGGAATTATCAGGTGGGTCAGGTGTGGCTGGTATAGGGGCCGGGCTGGAAAATGGCGGAAGGTGCTGTGAAATTGGTGATTATGCTGAGCTTCTGGTAATCCCATTTCCATGGTAAGAGCGACAGTGCAAAATTCCTGTCACTGAGTAAAAGTCCTAGACATGCTTACATTGACACGTGAGTTTGATTGCAGTCAGTGTCACGGTACGATTGGCACTGACTTTCAACAAGTGCTGAGTCAATATGACTGTACAGGCCTATGATTAATTCGGTCACTAAAGTGTTAATGGTGAATAGATTAGTCAAATAAACAGTAATGTTGATTATTTTTAAACAGTAATATCATTTGTTACTCTGTTAGTTATGATTCATTAACATGGTACATTAAAAAGTATCAATTAGCTAAAACCAACATTTAGGCATACAACTTTACATTGAATTGGAAGATTTTCTAGGCAGACCTGAAGGCTTATGAAAATACTTCGTGAGGTTTTTTAAGTAAAGTAAAGCAGCTCTAATTGTGCAATTTTATCAGTGAATTACAATGATACTGTATAGCTGGAAATACTTGCGAGGAATTTAATCTTGCGATTTGTAAATAAATGGGAAAATGCACAATTTAAATTCGCAAAAATACGTAACAAACATTCACATGTGCAGTGCAAAGCTAATTAGTAAAATTAAAACCCGCTAATTGTAAATTTTAGGCAAAATCGCATAATTTTTTTCTCGCAAATATTTCCGGCTACTAGTAATATTACTATTAAGCTATTCAAACCTTTAAGCATGTAAAAACTCATCCTACATCAATCTCTTATACTGCTTGTAATAGAATACAAAATACAGTAGTGGCCAAAAAACGTTCAACTTCTGTATTTCGAAATGGTGATACTACATTTATAAAATTGTTATGTTTCATTACTGTTTTAGTATTCAGCTGTCGTAAGTTGGTGTTGTAATGTTTATGTAATAGTTATTACACCCCTGCCAGGGCATTTTCGCGTATACACACAAAATGATATTCAATAATCCCTAGGGCAGAGCCCAAGGGATTATTAAATATCATTGAGTGTGTATACACGATAATGCCCTGGCAGCGGTGTAATAAGTGATTTATGCTATGGAAGGCTTACAGATTCAAAGAAAAAGACCTGAATGACGATTTAGTTGTTAACAAACTTTGTCTTTGTTTACTTTGTCGTTGTCTTTCGTGATCGTGAGTTGTTGCATGTGAATAAAATAACTTAGGCTTTTTTGACAAAATCACAAACACTCTTCGAAACAATCAAATCGAAGTCTAAGCACTTCTGCTTCTCTTGTGAGGCAACAAAACCGATCCGTGGGTCTTCTTAACATTCTGATCCCGTCTACTATGTCGCTGTCTGTTGAATATCCATAATCTCATGGGGTTATGGATATTTTACAGGATGTGGTCGTGGCCACGTGAATATCGCATATAATGCATGCGCGGTGCCTTTGATCTGTAAGGCTTCCATGGTATAACTACCAATACACCATAGCTATAATAGAAAATTATGGAAGCTGAATATAACATAGTATACTGTAATAGGATTGTGATGCCTTATTTACATCACAACCAGCTTCTTGTTCAAGCCATGAAGTTTTTATTGTATTGCATGTCTATTTAGTAATGCTGTTACCTGGTAGAAATTTGGAGGGTAAATCGAAGTTAATGGTTGAGTATGTTTATATTGATGAACTTGACAGACATGCGTGTAACATGGATTTTAAAGCTAAAGTTAGTACTGTGCAAGCTGTTACAACAGATATTAATTTACCTCTCGTTCACAGTTCAATGGCAAGGAGAAAGAGAAGCACCATATAAAGGTGCCATGTAACTTTGTCACGTCTTCAAATGATGGTGTACTAAAACTAGTTGACCAAGAACCATGGACACACCAACCATCCAATAATCCAAACAGTATGGTTTTCAACCTTTTAATGATTAGTTACATATTCTGTTTTTAAGGTCCTACTATAGATGAACAAGCCTGGCTTAAGACACATGAACTGAGTTCAAGGGTAACTATTCAATGAGTACTTTGTTTATTTGTAATGAAACAAGAAGTAAGTATGTGAATGGTGCACTAAAAATCTGTGTGATTGTGGTGTTGTGAGCATGTGCACAATATTATTCAATTATGGATATAACTAGTACTAAATGTACATATCCCTCGCTGTACACAAACACAGGCGACATAATACCTGGGACCGCTCTCGAAATGGTTAAAATAAGGCAAACGTTGAACCGTTAGTATACATTCTTTCATATTCGTAAGATAGAAGACTAATAGTAAAGAATGAAGCTTACTTAAAGCAGCCATGACGTAAAAATTACAAACTCAACTCTAGTTTTACAAATTGGGACAAACTTTAAACAAAGATAAATTAAATTCGTCGATTAGGCAAATTTGTTCCGCTACTTTAATGAAGCTAAAATTCTATTTGCAAGGTATTATAGACCCTATCGATAAACTATCAATTGTGGCGAAGCTTTGGATTTATAGTTTTGGAGATATTCAAAACTAGTTACTTTTGAGCACTTCAAACTTAAAATTACGAACATTAACATTTTATAGTATTATTTTTGCCACAACTGATAAAATTAGAATCATCCACATGGATTAAGTCCATATATTGTATTAATACCAATTAATATGGACTGGAAAAAACTTACCTTTTTTGTTGAAGTCAGGAGCCCCAAAATAATACAAACGGCCATTTTTTCTCTATCTTAATACATCATTAATTTGTGCACATGTAAAAAATGTGGGTGTGGTAGCAGCTGTGTAATTGCAACATCAAAGAGATGTTTTGATAAGCTGCTCAACGGAGCATAAAGCACAGCCCAGGTATCAAGTGCTCTTTTAGTGGCCAACTACCATGCAGCAAAGCATTCATTTGGTATTACACAATGTACTGACTGCACACTTACTCACCAAAACAGTCAGTTTAGGTTAATTAAAAAAAAACAAACGTTGAAGAAGATATGTGTGGTCAAGTAAGCAGCCATTAGCATAGCTAAACCATTGACTTTGTTTAAAACACACAAATGAAGCAATTTGAATAGCGGTATTTGTTGGCCCTGCCATTCTTAGCACACAGTGAAAATTCCAGCTGTGAGCTCACATTTGGGAGCGAGATGCAGAGTTGTAAAGTTCAGTACCAAGTTGCCAAAAGCTGAACTTCAGATGCCGTATTTCAGATGCTGTATTTCCTTGATTAGTACAGAGGTAGAGCTGCTGCTTGTGAAACACAAGATCCAAGTTGGAATCTTCAAACAGACTTCTTTATTTTTTTCCCTCAAAGTCAAAAAATTTATTGTTTGGCCAAAAATTGAGCTTAAAGTTTTAGTAGCCACTTCTGTTATTTGAGGAAATACAGTATTTTTAATAAAACTTTATGAGGACAGGTATGGACAAACTTGAAATTTTACCGTCGGATATTTTCGCAAGGAACACAGAAATGTAGTTAAAGGCTTACTACATCGAAGCACAGCTTGCAGAGATTAAGTTAATTAAGCGCCCAAGCCCCAAAGCACTTTTTAAAAGTTAACTTGCAATCGAGAAGCCGCATGAAGACGGGATAAAAATGGCAGCAAAGAAGGCATTACTATAGTATGTTCACGTCGATTTTGGACTCATTAACTTATGCAAGGAGTGGTTATTAACACTTTGCATACTAATTGTTTATATTTGGAAATAATTTTTAATAATCATTAATAATTCAAGATTCGCAATGGAATGATTAGTGGGCATAGTCAATTTTTCGTAAAAATGGCGCTTTGTTGAAAATGCTAACGGTAAACTATTTTTCACCTGTGCTGCAGCTTCCATACTCTTATGTATGGTGAGTTTTGTTGCAATATGTTCTATACTTGCAATCTTTTCTATAATGGAATAATCTAAAGCGGCTTATTTCAATGGTGCAAGTCCCATCTGCATATCTTGTAGCATTGCTGAGTTATTAATGGTTTAATTATGTTGAAGTTAACGTGAATATATTATAGCTAACTGCACAGCAGATTTGAAGCACAGGAACCACTGGACCTATTTGCACCGGATGTGGAGTGAACTTTTCTTGTAACTAATGCCCAACTTTAATCTGCTAACTAAGTAACACAAACACATACACACTCGTCAACTGATGTATCTCCCACTATGGATTCCCCCACGTGATGGAGAATTAATAAATATACTTTTCCCGCATGCAAGCCAAAGACTTAATTCATCTCATATATACAGTGCAACCTTAATTATTTGAACATCTGTTTGTAGTAATTTTTAAACCTGTTGGAATAATTGAAATGTCCTTAACTGTAGCAAGAACTGACATGCATGAGCTTACATTAACAGTTCATACCATAGCATTGACTGTATTGACCATGAAAATTGCTGGAAGAAGCTAAAATCAGTAAGCATATTTAGCCTTGTGACTTTGGCTTAGTCAATTTTTGCCTAATCAGCAATTTTTTTATAATAATTCACCTAACAAATTAATGTTATAAAAATTTTCAAAGTCTTTTCGAAGTTTGGATAAGTGAAGTTCTGAGGTTCCACTGATGGAGGTTATACTGTATATGCTATTTCAATGTGCATTTGCAACTTTCATAGTGAGATGGGTTTTTGGGGATTTTGACTGTTCCAAAACTACCATTAAACAAGCACAAATGCAAAAACTTGCTTCAGAAATTTAAGGAGCTCCATAAACTGGTTAAAACATTGCCTATTACGAATTCATGAAGCCGGGAGAAATGTCTAATTTTTCTTTGTTTGCTCTTTCTTTGTTTCTTTCATGCATCTAGCAATTTTTTTTGGGCACCAAGATTGTTTTAGCATACTTCAAAGGAAGTGCCAAAACTTGGAAGACTGCCTTCGGATAGTCTTGAAACAATTGCACTAAACAATTCGCACTAAGCACAGCAAGGTGCCCGAGAATCTGGAACCGCCATCAAAAAAAAGTTGTGCATGTAAAGAGGTGTGGTTTTTAGAGCTGCAACAAATATTCGTTTTATCTTGTTTTGCACCATCCGGATGTAAAATTTTGCCCAAATGATTAATTGAAGTTATTTCATAAAAAAAACCGTTTTGAACATATGTGTTAAAGCATGGTTTGGATAGATGTGGTTATAAGTATTTGCCAGTTAGCTGTTTACTGACAAAGTAGGATATCGAGGTGCAAAAACTGAAATTTGTGCAGCTCTAATTTGTTTCAATTAAAATAATAACTAATTTCAATTAATTAATTTTATTTTATTTTTTTATTTTTTTACTTTTTTTTTAAGAGAATAATCAAGTCATTGAAAGTAAAGCAAAAATACAATAGAAATGTATTTACAAGTGGATTTTAAGTTAGGGAGTAAAAAAAACAAAACAAGGACAAAGTAAAAGAATACAAGTAAAAGAACAGGGAGTTGAGTTTAAATTGTAAATCAACTTAAATTGTAAATCAACATAATGGTATGCCTCCTCCATCCTCAAAACCAGGGCCAATAGCTGTTTTCCACTTTATTGGAGATCCTCTTAGATACAAAACTGTGGCACGTATTATCGAGAAGGTCATATATGCTCTCACCCAGTTAATAACCAAGCTGTAATTCTTTTCCCATTTATGTACCAGAACGTCGGCCACTCTTCACAGAGTCTTATCGGCTTCCTGCCCCAGGTAGCCATCTACTGAAACCATGAACGGTGTGAACGATCCCCTTCTCTCTTCAACAGCTTCCAGGTATTTTGATTTCTTTTCATCTTCATTGACATTGAGCAACTGAGAACTCTTCCTTCCTTCCAGTTATTTTTTCGATAATTTGGCTCGATCCAGACTTGGACGCCTCATACGACATTTCAACACTCTTGGTGGGATCTCTGACTCCCATGCCCCCCATTCTAGTAGGTAATGTGAACAGGTTTGCTTCATCCTCAGTCACGTCACTGCCGAACAAACTAGGCCAAAATTCTTTCCATATGACTACTTTTAGACATTCGAATCATTATTACAAAATAAATTTTTGTAATAATTCACTAATTTTACTGTCTTATAACAAAAGTATTGGAAACAAGGTAGGTAAGAATTTAAACATTAAAAGTAGGAATGGGAAGAGCATAAACCGCCAACAAAAGTACCTTGAAAGCGTGGCTGTATTAGGGAGCAAGAAAGACAATAACATTGACTATTATCCTTCTGCTGAATTGCCAAATTTTGCAGTTAATACACAGTGTAGGATAGTGGTCAATGTTATTGTCTTTCTTACTTATTTACTGCTAGTTACATTACTTTTGTTACCAGTTTATGCGCCTCTTATTCCTTCTTTCCTTTTTTTTCTTGAAAAATGTTTTAATCTATTTAGTTTGTATGCAGTACATCTTGTTAACTGTGCTTCAAAGGAACTGACATGTGCCTATTACTGGTGGTATGATTGCATATACAATTCAGTTGTGGGAGATTAAAATTAGGCAAATTATTTACTGTAAACAGTAGCTAAAAATCATTCATTATGACAAAGCACAAGCAGAATTGTACATCAATTCATTAATTATTGGGTTACGCAGTTTGTTCTTAGTGATAGGGCTGTGCAGTATATCGGTATTTAGTAATATCGCAGTATCAGTCTCACCACGGTACTATATTTTGTGCATTGTTTCTAATATAATAATATAGAATTCACAGTAATATAGTGAATACCGCCTGTATCATCAACACTATATTGAGTGATAACCACATGGGTTGGGCTATAGGGCTTCACTTATGTAAACTAACATGCCCCCAATAGAAGTAAACAAACATTTAATGTATGCTTAGCTACAATAGCATTAGCAATGGAATTTTTTTTTTATCACGATACTATATTTAGTAGAACCGAGATATTTTTCCCATATAGTATCGTGATATTATTTTGACCAATACCGCAAGCCCTACTTAGTGAGGGCATCTGGGTTATGGAATCAGCAGACTTACATGTAATCTTTAGTTACAAATAAAAGCATCAATTAATGTCAGTTCTAGCACATATTTATATGCATGTGTGTACCATAGCTTCTCCTTGTAAAAGGTGAATGTACAACCTTTGACCTTTGATGTAAACCCTTGGTTTTTGTTTTTGTTTAATATTGTGGGGGTTAGACTTTAATACCATTGTATCTATCAATTATTATAAATAATAGTTAAAGCACAGTCTATACGGAGATTTAATAGCATAAAGGGTATAGTCAAGAGGGCTAATGTAGCACGAGTTTAAGCCAAATGCTATACCGCCTCGTGCTATATCAGCCCTCTCGACGACACCCCTCGTGCTATTAAATCCCAGTATAGCACTGTGAACCATGCTTTAACTATTAGATATTGTTACTATGGGAAGTTTCTGTGCAGGCTGTACTATGGGTTTATAAGATTATGATAGTCCTTTTTGGTTTTTGTTTTATCCAGTAAGACTTTTTCATCTTTTTTTTTTAGTATGTAACTGGTGTACTATCACATTATAATGTATAGATGTTGACAGTGTAATGATATACGTGTAGTGTACTTGTAATTCCTTTTTATAATAGAATACAAAACCTTTAATTACGTACACTCACTAAATACTATATATTTGTTAATGTTGTCAGTTGTGTTGTACGTAGTTTCAGTGTGATGCTTTGTTGTACTTGTAAGTTGCTGAATAAATGTAATTCACCAGCAGATTCCTTCATAGTAGAATTGTTAAATGAATTACATTCAAAATTTTATGAAAAATTTTTTTCTTGAAAGGCAACGTAGTTATGAGTTGAACTTATGTATATGGGATATAGATGTGTGGCAGTCTATATGCAGATATTAAAACCTATTAATTTTCATTATTCACATGAAGGTAGCCATTCAATATACTGCTTGCCCATTGTATTTAAAATCACTTATCATATAGCGGGTTATTTTTTACGGCTGTAATAATTTGTCATTTTAATAAATTACGTCTTTAGTCTTTAATTTTCACGAAAATGCACCTGCTCCCATGTATAAACCACCTGTAATAATTTTTTGTTGATCTTAATTTTTTGTTTCGCCCATGTGTAATAATTAAATCCACATAAAAATAACCCGCTATACAGTGTTAGTTTTAGTGAATTTTATGAATAAACATCATTTTTTTTAGATCCAGTTTTTGGAAGAACAAAATGCCATACTGAAATCTGCTTTAGGAAGTAAATCTACTTTAGAAAGTGAGGTAAGAAGTTATACATGTATGCACAGTTGCACTCAAAAAAAGTTGATGTTGGTTGTTACTATTTATGAGGTACATGTGTATTATGAAACGATTTCTTGAAGTTGTTTTTCATTACATTTTTGTTACTCAGCTGCCATAACTTAGTGTTATACTACCTTATAGCTGTTTTTTTATGTGAGGATTTAATTTTCGTTTTGCCATACAAAAAATAAAATTAAATCAACTAAAATTTAATTTTATTAACTAAATTTAATAACAGCATGCAGAAAAAAGGAAAATTAAATCTAATGAAAATTTCAAAAATAAAGATTGCGAGCAATGAAAAAACCAGCTACACGGTATTTGTTTATTAATAATTATGGTAGCTAAGTAATAAAGAATTAACACAACTAAATATGCATGTAGCACAGTTAAAAAGACACAATAGTATTGTCATAGTTTCACCATTTCATAGTATGAAGTGGGACCGTTTTGTAGTACAAAATGAACACCTGATGTTATTTTTACCCTCACCACACAGTGTGTGGGACGGTATATTAGTCAAATTGTTTGTTAGTTAGTTAGTTAGCAAAACTTTTTCACTTTGAACAGTTTGTTCTCCATGACCAAGCGGCCAAATCTCTTCAAACTTTCTGAGAAGGAAGGCTACCATCATCAATACAAGCTGTTTCTTGTCCGTTTTTCAGCACCTGGATCGTTTGGGAGTTATATTCTAGCTTCTGAAAGTTCGGTAAGCTTTTCACTGCTATCATTCCATAGAGTATGTAAACAACTGGCAATGGAATAGTTTATTAGTAAAGATAACTTTTCGTTCGTTAGCTTTGGATGTCAAAAGTGAGCACACGATATTGTCCTTGAGCGGTTCAGCCATGTGCTTGGTTGCATCATTCTAAAACTTGATCTGTTATTGTATCTTGTTGTTAGAAGTAGGTTTGCATACCTTTCATTGGGTAGTGGTAAAACACGGAACAGAACGAGACGCGGAATACTGAAGCGGATACAAAAGCGGAATTAAAAACTAGACGAATGCATTGCATTATTTGGGGCGAGCCTTCGCGAAGCATAGTCGATTTAGTTCTGCTCTTATATGTAGATCTGGCAATTTAAGCTGTGTACTCTTTAAACAAGCTGAAAAAAAAAAATGCATCAACGATTTTCATTGCATGCAAACTGAGGAAAAACAAGCCACTGAGACTGTGCCAGGTAGCACAGATGTGTTAGTAGAAAGCTTACATGAAATACTGTAGCATACACAGATAAATTTCACT
>JAYJLX010054742.1:0-10711 GCA_036873525.1 Chalinula nematifera | reverse complement strand
ATGTAGAATTGGGGTGTGACATGGCCACACCCACTGTCAACTGCACAATAGGTATCCATACACAATAATAACTGCAAATAGTATCACAGTATAACATTATCAATACTGACCTTCTTTTGAGGCACTCCTTAGTGAGATCCCATGCCCACACTAGGAAATGCTGTGTCAGATATGTCACAATGGAGTCCGTACACAACAACTGACTGTAAGAGAGATATTGAGAACAGTATTTAGTATTACATACATACACGTACATGTGCGTTTACTGCACATGCATGAAACATTGCTAGGTTACCTGCAGAAAATATTTGATAGAACACTTTCATCATGATGGAGGTAGATGAACATTGGTCTTCGCTAAAAAAAAAGGAGAGAAAAAAAACATGTAAAATCAATTAATCAAAAATATAATTATCGTAACAATCGATTATGAAAAACTATTACGCATAATGAAAGCACTGAAGTGCTGAACCCTCGCGACATGCATGCCTGTATAATACACTTCATCCAATACAAACATAATTTGACGATATAAAACTTTTTTCACACCAGCCACACTATAGCAATATTAAAACACTAGATTCTTACAAACACACAAAAGTATTTATACAATATGTGAGCATCCAAAGCAAATATAAGAGGCTTAATACGAGACAATGATCAAAATTATAACTATTGTGTGACTGACACATGTGGACAAATTTTACAACACATGCTCAAGGGGTGCAGCCAAAAAAGATGGCGTCCAACAAAACTATCAATCAGAATTTTCAAAGATCTTAGTTTTAATCTCTGCCTTTTTTTTTTTAAGAATTTTTTAAATCATGGAATTATTGATATTAAGCGCCTTCAATGGAGTGGCAGTGAAGTTCTACCATCAAGTATACTACAGAAATTACACGGTAACACACGGACACAAACCAATTACTTTAACCCTCTGCCCATGCTTGGGTTAATAATTCTAATAACAGTATTCGCACTACACTGTATATAGGTGGTAACAGTTAATGTCATGTCATTCACATATCAAGTAAGTATACACTGGCCACCTCAACACAAGGTATAGCCTTTCAAAAATTGTATGCAGCTGAAAAAGCATCCATTCCTTACACCGGAAACAGCTCCTAGCAATACATACATAATAACAGGCTCTGGGTTAAATAGGCCATCACTGATGGAATGTATAGTGGGTTTGCTTAAAACTGTTCAATAAACCACACCCACTACATTTATACATTAGTTAGGGACAGTCCCTAAAGTTTGTACAAGGTAAACATGTACAAGGTAGCTTTCTACATATACATGTACATACATGTACATGTACACAAGTGAATAGGCCACCTTAAGGTTACAATTTACTGTTTGCTTTACAAGAAAAAAAAATTACAATGCATGGGTGGTCACTGAGTTGAAGAGGGAAAATGGTGGAAGTTTAGTAGTGGATGCAATCAGCAGAATAATTCGCATGAAAGGAAAGGGAGTGGCTGTTACTAATTAATTTAGCAATGAAAGGGTTAAAAAAAAATTCGTGTGCATATTACAATTGCAATCACGTGTGCAGTAATAAAAAAAAACTGAAGAAGATGTGGTCAACCAAAACTCCATTTCAAAGGGTGAACTACTGCTTTTCCTTAAAGCACTGTAACGAAGCAATTTAAAAAGATGTTTGTACAGTAGCTCTTGCCATTTCCATTACACAGTAACAGTTACAGCTCTATAGCCACACCAGGAACCAAGATGCAAAGTTGAGAAGCTGGCTATTTCACATCGATCAAATACATGTACATGTACTGATAATACCAAAAGTTCTGGGATAGCTGTGGTTAGCAAACTTAAATCCTTCGAATACACTCAGAAAGTAAACGAAACCAGTGTCCAAAAGCTTAACCTATCGACTGATTACCATATCCCTCGCTATGGCTTCTCCAGCACAAGGGATAAAAATGCCTTTGGTCAAAACTTTATAGCTACATTTACAAAAAAACATAGTTTTGACTTCACCTCTTACACAGATAAGAACAGTTACTGTTTTAATCCCTCTGTGTTTCTTGCACATGTGCAGAATCGCAGATTATGATTAATAAGAGAACTGTGACAGGCCTCCTTATCATAAGGTATAGCCTTTCAAAAATTTAATCTGGAAAAACACTAACGCAACCTTCAGAGAGGGCAAGCTCTGGGTTAAATAGACCATCACAGATGGGATGTATAGTGGGTTTGATAGATAAATTTGCTTAATAAACCACACACACTGCATTCCTACATTAATTAGGGAAAGTCCCTAAAGTCTGCAACAAAGTATAATACTACTACAGAATCATAATTATAGTGTTATCAAATCCATAGAAAACAAAAATACAAACCTTAAAGAAGAAAGGTGTGGTCAACTAAGCAGCCATGATTGTAATAGTACATTTTTTTGTCCCTGCCATCCTAAGCACACAGTGAATACTTTAAGCTCTCATCTGGAAGCAAGATACGAACTTGTGAAGATTGGCCACCATTTTGACAAAGCTCAACTTCAGACGTCTGTAAAAAGAATCCCGGAATACTTACATGTATGAAGTAAAAAAATTTTATCATAAGCCTTCTTCACAAAAAACTCAGAAATGTACTCAAAGCCTTCCTGCATCGAACTATAACTTACAGGTACTGAATCAAACACCACAAGGACCTTATCTCATGATGCACAAGGCAGACAAAAACGGGACAAAAACGGTAGCATAAAAGACCTCACTAGCTAATTGCAAAGTGAATTTGAAACACAGCAACCTTTGGACTTTAATTGCTGCACTACCTGTCTAAAGTGAACTTTTCTGCAGCAGAAAAGAAGTCACTGGCTAACTCTACAGCAAGTTTAAAGCAAATGCAGGAAACACAAGTGAACATTTTACTGACTATTGTATCCCTTGCTATGGCTTCACCAGTGCAACGGATTAGGACAAAACTACTAATACAAATAAAGCACAGATATACATGTATATTGTGTACATGTAATAGCATCCCAGTTGCAGATAAATAGTAACTGTTTTACAACATTACTTATAGTTAATACATAGGATAAATAGGCCACCTAAATACAAGGTATAGCCATCAAAAATTTCTCACACATTCGATGATAGGGGACTCACCTTGATCTGTACAACAGGTTCTGGATTAAATAGGCTATCACTGATGAAATGTATAGTGGGTTTGCTTAAAACTGCTCAATAAACCACACCCACTGCATTCATACTGTACATTAGTTAGGGACAGTCCCTCAAATCTGTACAATGTAAAATACTATTCACTATTACTACAGGAATTGAAATGTAGTCAAATCCATAGCAATGGTTGGAAACACAATAAACAACATATCCCTCACAAGCTGTATAAACCATGGATGCCTATACACTTGCAAATATTACAGAACCATATGCAAAGAACACAGGGATTCAGCAAAAAGATTTTGCAAAGCAGTGGGTAATTAATTGAATAATCTTAGTAAAGAAAGGGTTAAAAATGCAAATATTGAGGAAAGGTGCGGTCAACCAAGCAGCCTCGTAAAACTTGAATAACGAATTTGCTTACAACACTGTAACAAAAATTTGAATAGCGGCATTTTTTGTCCCTGCCATCCTAAAAACACAGTGAGTATTCCAAGCTCTCGTATGGAATCTGGAAGTTAGACACAAACTTATGAAATTGCCTTGATTCTGACGAAGCTCAACTCCAGAAACCTGTAAAAGGAATTCTGGGATATTATTGAAATAAAATTTTACCGTTAGACACAAGGAACTCAGAAATGAATTCAAAGCCTTCCTACATGTACAGTACATGTACATGCACATTGAACTACATGTACATGTATAACTTGCAGGAATTAAATCAAACGCCAAGAAGACATTTTGTAACTTATTTTCCTGATGTGAGCTTAGAACTGAAACTTCCACAGTTTTTTTTTAATAATTGATTGGAGCGAGACTGAGTAAGGCCCCACATTAATTTCTGTGACACGTGTTACATGTACATGTATATGTGCATGTCATCAGCATGAAACAAGTGTATAATGTATTCTATATGTACATGTAGCTAAACTATACACTGAACATGACTTTTGAATTAAGGATAGTGCAATCCTTGAACCAATGCAATAAATAATGCATAAAATAATGTTATATCCTTGTTGAGCACATACTGTACATTGCCTGACATACTGTTTCTTCAGCAGCTTGAGCGAGTAGCCAAGTACTAAAACAAACAGCTTAATTTGCTATGTTAACCCAGCCCTTTAGCAACCAAATTAATTCTTTGCCTGTAAAGTCTTGCTGACTCAGCATTATTATAACGTCGGGCGTTCGTTTCGTTGACTTTTGCTCTCTTGAGCACCGCCCTCGAGATTACACAGGCAAGTTAAGTCCAGTTAGACAGTAAACGTCATTAATTACAAGCCAAAAACATGGACGGATAGTGAAAAACTTTGAGCAAAAAGTCGGAGTTCAGGACGTGGTATTAATCCAAGCATGTGGCTTTTCGTGGACTCCTAAGGTAACAAACTAAAAACTATCAATCGTGCCTTACAGTATCTAGTCCTGTTTTCGAGTTATTCATCGGACTGTCACTTTTGAGCGGTTGCTAAAAGTTGTTTTTTCGATATATCTCCAAAACCATGTGTGATACAAAAAGGTACATTTGATACATTTTAGTAACATACCTATGGACTCTGTAGAGTTCCATAATACCAAATTCAGACGGGATCTACATGCAGAACTCTGACTTTTTGCTTTTTTGGTTCGAAAATGTCGATCAACGAATCGTTGCGGTTCTCCTGCATTGAAGAAGCTATGAACTATTTAAAAATATTTGCAGGTTTATTAAGCTTCAAAATTTTTGATGTAGTTTGCTAGACAATTCTGTGATTCATATATAAAATGTTATGAGACTGCAAAGTCGCCCTCCATTTTATCAACTTTGCTGTAAGTGGGCGTGGTTTCGAGACTTAACATACCTGTGTACGAATCATCATTCTCGTGAATATCCTGATACACCCCTCATGGCCATGTTCTAACTATAACATGTAACCCTCTCACTACCTACCATACTTTAAATAGTATACATACACATGTACCTATAGTCTGTCACTACTAAATTTACATGTACAAAGCACAGTAAGGAATGTGCACTCTCAATATGTACTTAAATTTCACAAACAGGCCACCTTATAATAAGGTTTAGCCTTCCAAAAATTCTACTGCTGATATGAAGTTATTTTACTTGTGGAAAGGCTCTGGCTTAAATAGGCCATCACTGATGTAATGTATAGTGGGTTTGATAAAAAAAAAAATGCTCAATAAACCACGCCCACGCATTGATACATTAATTAGGGACAGTCCCTAAAGCTGTACTAGGTATAATACTATTCACTATTACCAAGAGTTCATAAGTATAGGAGAGTGTCTAACCAGCAATACCTCTGTAGAAACACTGTATACAAAGTAACGTGACCGGAAGTCACGTATTGTCGTATTATTTACCGTAATCTCCTTGTTTATACCGTAATTCTGGAAATTTTCACCTGTAAAAACTTTCATTTATAAAAATTTCATGTTGTTTTATTTTCGTACAATGAGACCTGTTTGTACAGGCTCTGTATTGTGTAAACAATTTTCATTGTGTTTTATTTTCGTACATCTTGCCTTGTACAAAAATAAAACCAGTATGAAAATATCCAGAATTACGGTACATCAAAAGAGCACCAATCTTCAGTCTATGTTCCACAATAATGTACATGTACAGGATAACTATTTACAAAAATGTACATACTGTAACATGTACATTTGTAAGTGAACATGCCACCTTAATTAACACAAGGTTAAACCTTCCAAAAATTCTTACTTACGAAACAGCTAGATTTGATTATGACTAGAAATCAATCTCTGCCTAAATAGGCCATCAATGATGGAATCTACAGGTACATTCAACTAATCAATAAATCATACCTACTGCATTCCTACATAAATTAATGGACAGTCCCTACAGTCTGTACAAAGTACATGTAGCTTTCTACATGTACATGTACATACACAAGTAAACAGGCTGCCTTAAGGTAGGTTACAGTTTACTATTTGCTTTACAAAAATAAATTTGCCATGCATGGGCATCACAATGTTGAAGAGGGAAGTTTGCCAGTGGATGCAGTTGGCAGAAACACTTGCATCAAAGAAAAGGGAGTGGCTGATTACTTAAAAAATTTAGCAATGAAAAGGGTTAAAAAAAAAACCATGTGCATTGTAATAGCAAGCGTGTGCAATTGAAAAAAAAAACTCAAGAAAGGAAAGGTGTGGTCAACCAAAACTTCATCTCATACTGTAGATAGATCGTTGCTTTTGCTCTAAACACTGTAACAAAGCAATTTGAACAGTGCTGTTTGTTGCTCTTTCTATTCCCATCACACAGTGAAAGTTACAGCTTTAAGGCCACACCAGGAACCAAGATACGAAGTTGTGAAGCTGGCCATTTCGACCATCGATCAAATACCAGCAATACAAAAAGTTTTGGCATATTTGGTCAGCAAACTTAAATCCTTCAAAATACATTCTAAAGACAGCCAAACCAATATTCATAAGCTTAACCTATTGAGCCCAAACGCTCAAACACGTTTGGACACTTATTACATGATTGGGAAATCTAATGAAAACGAGACAAAAATGGCAACAGAAAAGAAGTCACCAGCTAACTCTACAGCAAATTTAAAGAACAGGAAATACAAGATTGCGCTGCATCAACCATTCAAAGTGAACATTTTGCTAACTAACACACAATGACTTCCGGGATAAAAACGCCTTTGGAAAAAAACCTTATAGCTACGAATATAAAAAGCAGTGTCCCATCAACACATACACAGTTACTGTCTAGGTCCGTCCATGACTCTATGATTAAGATACTCAACATGTACAAAATAATTATTAGTAAGTAAACCAGCCACCTTGTTACAAGGTACATGTATAGCCTTCCAAACAATTACCTGTACACCTCAAAATCACTGCAAAAATCAAATATGAAGGCTATGGGTTAAATAGACCATCACAAATGGAATGTATAGTGGGTTTGATTAAAGCTGCTCATTAAACCACACCCACTGCATTCCTACATTAATTAGGGACAGTCCCTAAAGTCTGTACAAGGTATGTACATACAGTACATAATGTGGAATTTATAGTGGGTTTGATTGAAATACTCAATAAACCATAACTGAATACACAACAAACAAGCCTACAACAAACACATCACAAAAACTAAAGGTTCATATCCCTCGTGGGAGCTATATAAACTATGGATGCCTATACACTTGCAAACAGACAAACATTCAGATTATTATTACTTAGCAAAGATAGGGTTAAAAATGCAGACTTATTTAGGCTTCATATTGTTTTAGACGGGAGTTAGATCAACTAAAGTGCAGCCATTTTTTAAGTTATAAAGGTACATCCAGTATTTGGCTTGTGTTAGGACAAACCCCAATAACTGTAAATACGAAAGCAAAAAAAATACATGTATTGTATGTCACTACCTTTTGGCTATGAATACACAAGGAACAAATACAATGTCACACCGTTAGCACGTACACAGTTACTGCCTAAGCATCATAGTACTATACACATGTACATCCAGTACATAGTGTAGTCAATTGTAGATACAGACTGCACATTGAGTGAACAGGCCATCTTACACAAGGTATAGCCTTTCAAAAATTACCATTTGGAATAAATGATGTGACAGTCCCTAAAGTCATTAATGTATTAACAAATCCATAGCAATGGTAGGAAACACATAAATACAAACCTTGAAGAATAAGGCGTAGTTAACCAAGCAGCCTTGTAAAATTTAAACCATGAATTTGCTTACAACACTGTCACTAAGATTTGAATAGCAGCATTTTAATAGCAGCATTTTTTGTCCCTGCCATCCTAAGCACACAGCGAATACTTTGAGCTCTCATCTGGAAGTACAATACATTGTACATTACTTGTGAAGATCAGCCACCATTTTGACAAAGCTCAACTTCAGACATCTGTAAAGAAGAATTCTGGGATACTTATGGAAGCAAACAAATTTTACCATAAGCCTTCTTCATAAGGAACTCAGAAATGTATTCAAGCCTTCCTACATCAAACTACAGTACACATGTAACTTGCAGGTATTGAATCAAACACCAAGAGGAAGTTATCTTATGATGCATAAGACGAGACGAAAACGGCAGCATACATACATGTAAAAGACTTCACTAGCTAATTGCAAAGTAAATTTGAAACACAGGAACCCCTAGACTTTAATTGCTGCACTAGCCGTCTAATTGCGGCACTCGCCATCATCAACTAATATATATTCCTTACTCTTAACACGCACGCTTGGGATAAATATCCCAGGAGAAACTATTACTGAGCCATTAAAAAAATTAATTTGGACAAAATCTTTTGGCTATGAAATACAAAAAAAAAACATACATGTACAAGATTCTCCCATTAGCAGAGAAACAGATACTGACTGCTCTAGAGTATTGTACATGCACTGAATAGTTAGATGTACATGTACATGTAAGTGCACAGGTCACCGGTCACCTATATGTAAATACAAGGTGTATATAAATGTAAGGTTCTTGTACATGTATAGCCTTTCAAAAATTTCCCTATACATGTACATACGTGTAGTTGGACTTGTCATGAGACTATCTTCTTCTCGGGCTCTGGCTTAAATAGGACATCATAGATAGAATGCATAGAGGATTTAATTTAAATTCACAATAAACCACACCCACTGCATTCCTAAATTAATTAGGGACAGTCCCTAAAGTTTATACACAAGGTACAAACAAGCATTCAAATTAATTGAATAAACTTAGCAAAGAAAGGGTTAAAAATGCAAACAATGAAAGAGAAAGGCCAACAAATGCCACTATTTTAATTGCTTTGTTTCTGTGTTTGTTTGTTTTTTTTGGCAAAGTCAATGGCTCAGCTATGCTAGTGGTTGCTTGCTTGACCACACCTTTCTTCTTCAATATTCGATTTTTTTAATAATGAATTGGGGCGAGCCTAAGCAAGCCAACCACACTAGTCGTTTCTGTGATAGGTGGTTGTGCATATTGTCAGCACCTTATTGCATTGAAACAATGCAATAAACGAAATATAAAATATATTCTTGTCGAGCTTATACGTTACTTGACATACTGTTTCTTCAGCTTAAGCAAAACTACTGTATGGTAATGCTGGATGCTTATCAAAGGCTCGCCCCATCGTTGTTCTACAACCATTCAGTTAACCTGTAACTTCATTGCTTTGATGAGTCAGTGGGCAGCCACTACCATTGACAATTAGCACAAAAGTGCAAATCCCTCGCGCTCTATTTAGACAGACTTTCTTGAGCTCAACTATGACTTACTGGCAAAAACATTACTGCCAGCAAGATCATGCAGTAGAAGCATTTGCAACAAAGGAAAGGAGGGGTTGACCAATGAGCAATGAATGAGTTAAAGAAAAAAACACGCGATCATGCACAATAAAACAACTGAAGAAAGGTGTGGTCAACCAAAAAATCAATTTAATGGCTGATCCCATTGCTTTTGCTCTGAATACTGTAATGAAGCAGTTTGAATAGCGGCATTTGTTGCTTTTGCCATTCCCATAACCATCCACCAAATGCCAACAATACGTTTTTTTTTCTCAACACATACACTGTAGCTACGAATACAAAAAAGCACAGATACCATATTATTCTCATTGGTAAACAGACACTTGCTACTTCAGTCAGTCTGTAATTCACAGTATAGTACATGTACAAGATAATCATCTTAAGTGCACAGGCCACCTTCACTCAAGGTTAAGGTACAGCCTTCCAAAAATTCCCTTTATGAAAATAGTTGCATTATTCACAATAGATGCAGGCTCTGGCTTAAATAGACCATCACTGATGGAATGTACAGTGGGTTTGATTAAAACTCCTCAATAAATCCCACCCACTGCATTCCTACATTAATTAGGGAAAGTCCCTCTAATAAATCTCAACAAAGGACACTTATCAGTGTCCCCAATAGACTTGTCTAATAGATTTTTACCTCCTAAAAGATAACCTCTCTTTAAAGAACAAAGCAATTTAGTTTATGTAGGGTCCTGAGGTTCCACTGTATTTGCATATAGTAACATGTAAGTGAAACAAGCCACCTTAATGAACACAAGGTAAAGCCTTCCCAAAAAATTCTTACTTACAGAACAGCTAATGATTGTGTCAAGAAATCAGTCTCTGGCTTAAATAGGCTATTTTTGATGGAATGTACATGTATAGTGGGTTTGATTCAAGCAATCAATAAACCACACCCACTGCAATTAGGGACAGTCCCTAAAGTCTGTACAATTAAGGTAAACAAGTACATGTACAAGGTAGCTTTTCTACATGTACGTACATACTTGTACATGTACACAAGTAAACAGGTTACCTTAAGGTTACAGTTTTGCTTCACCAAATTTTTTTTTGTAATGCATGGGCGGTCACTGTGTTGAAGAGGGAAGTTTAGCAGTGGACGCAGTCAGCAAAAATATTTGCATATACGTTTGTAAAAGAAAGGGAGTGGCTGATTACTTAACAATTTAGTAATGAAACCCCATGGTGTTTGTTGCTCTTGCCATTTCCATCACACAGTGAAAGTTTACTACACGATCGGGAAACGTGACATAGATGAGAA
>JAYJLX010054720.1:0-10714 GCA_036873525.1 Chalinula nematifera | reverse complement strand
TGATAATTTTGAGCTACTTTCTATGATAACTAGCCATACCCATGCAGTTTCACATTCACCTTTTCTACTTCACAAGCACTACATCTACTGTATTTCTCCCTCAGTTGTTTAGCAATGGTATTTTCTTCAGCTGTCTCCAGTGCATTGATAACATCATCCCATGAGGCATTGGGATATACTTGAAGCCATTTATCGTACACAGCTATCTTCTGTTCAACCACATCATCACGCTCATTTTCCTTGATTATTTTAATGGTTGTGTGGTCTATTCCAGGGAGATAGAGAGCAAACTGATGCCATTTCACTAACTCCTTGAGACACTTGTTCAGCTCTGGTATTGTTGGCTTGTTATTGGACATTGTTATAGCTAAGGATTGCGGTGAATAAATATAATTGCCATCATTATCTGTACACAGTATAATGATTTACCTTATAGACTACTGTCAGTATAGAGCATTGGTATATACTGAGACAGATGAATAAAAATGCTGGAGAGGATGTTAATTATTGAACTAGCCACGCCTTACTTTATAAGGAAATTAGGGGGGAGGGGCTGATGAGATCGTGCTAGGCCAGAGGCATACCACGTTGTAGTTTCATCTCAGTTCTCAGTAACAGATTATCTGCTTGGCATGCGTGCCTTGTTTTATACACTAAGAAACTTATACTGCACTAATGTTGAATTGATAATTGTATAAAACAGATTATAATTATCACAAAGATCTATAGATCTCATACGAACTATACTTAATGTGTATATGAGATCCGGACTGGTTGGTATACTGAATGTATATTCAGTGGAATGTATTTTTAAAAAACACTAGGTTGCTTAGTTTATACCACACAAGGTCATAAATAAAAGAAAATACCATCAAGTTTATGAATTATTTGTCTATACGGCTTTATAATAGTGTTGAAGTAAAAGTATATAGTGTATAGTGGAAGTATGCTGAGAGCTTTACTGTCAATTCCTACCATATTTCACATAATGCTCTTTTGGATTTGTTGAAAAAAATTATCATTAGAATAATAAATAGCGCTATAATTACCGACGAATTTAATATACTATTATAAACTGATCAATTAAACTAATTATTTCAATCAAACAGAACATTACATAGCTGTTCACTAATGTCCATGTGACCATGTTCAAGTGCCAGGTCTAGTGCTGTTTGTCCATTGTAGTTTACTAGGCTAGGATTAGCTTTAGCTTGAAGCAAAATTTCAACAATCTTAGTGTGCCCTACGCTGCTTGCTGATTGTAATGCTGTCCATCCATTAGTGCTTTGAACGTTTGGGTTTGCTTTTGCCTGAAGAAGCAGTCTAACAATATCTATGTGTCCATTATGACTTGCTGATTTCAAAGCTGTCCATCCTTCATTATCTTGAATATTTAGGTCTGCATTTGCCCGAAGAAGCATTCGGACAACTTCAGTATGACCATAATGACTCGCTGTATTTAATGCTGTCCATCCTTTGTTGCTCTTAATGTTCAGGTCTGCTTTTGCCTGGAGAAGCATTTCAACAATCTCAGTGTGACCATAACGACTTGCTGCATTTAATGCTGTCCATCCTTCATTGCTTTGAATGTTCAAGTCTGCTTTTGCCTGAAGAAGCATCCGGACAATTTCTGTATGACCGTAAACACTCGCTGATTTCAACGCAGTCCCTCCTTTATTGTCTTGACAATTTGGGTCTGCTTTTGCTTGAAGAAGCATTTCAGCAACCAAGGTGTGCCCAGAATGACAGGCTGATTTTAGTGCTGTCCATCCATTGTTGTCTTGAATATTTGGGTCTGCATTAGCTTGAAGAAGCATTCTAACGATCTCTGTATGGCCATGTTTACTAGCCACCTTCAGAGGTGTTTGGCTATCATTAGTTGCAGTATGAACCAAATCATGATCGGTTGCTAGGACAATTTTTGTAGCTTTCAAATTGCCAGCCCTACAAGCATTATACAGCATTGTATCATTGAGAAAGGAACAGGCTTTAATATCAGCCCCACGATCTAACAGCATTTGGAATATTTTGCTGTTCGTAGTGCTATACATTAAGGCAGTATAGCTGTTTCTAGTCCGTATATTAGGGTTGGCATTGTGATCGAGGAGTAGTTGAACTAGTTGCCGGTTGTCGTTACAGCAAGCAATTATTAAAGGGGTGGAGTCGGGTTCGGGTAAGAATTGGTGATTATTATTGTTGTCAGGTTTTCCAAATCGAATAAAATCAACAGGTGATTGCAATATTTGCAGTAATAGGTCGGATACATGTACCTCTTCATTTTCCATTGCTGTGGCTAGTTCAAATGCTTCATTGAAGGTATAACCATTACTGTAATCATTACTGATTACCACTGTGTCATCAACCCGTACACTAATGACACCAAGTAATGATGTCCGTGATTCATTGTCAAAACTTTCCTTAGTGAGGCTATCCATTAATTTCTTATCTGCCAGTAAAACTACTCTCAATGACTCCTCACATGTGTCAACTCTAAACCACTGTAACTTGTGGAATAGTGTGGGAGTGAAGATCAACTGCCCTAGCTGCTCGACATACCAGACACTACAAACCCTCCACACATTGTGCAGAGTTAGAATGACTTCAACACTGTTAGGGAATGGAGTAGGGAAATATTCCTTTATGCTGCTTAGGTGGATTAGCAACGATCCTCGTTTAATTATTCCGTCAATTGTTGCCTGGTATTGTTTCACTCGTGTTGATAAATGCTCTGGTAGCTGATCTGATAGTCCGGCTAGCATTCGACCATTCAGGAAGTTATCTTGAGGACAACACGTAAACTTATCATTCTCAGAAACTGAAAAGCTATTGTCCGAAGCATCAATACCGTCAACTACTGCCATTTGGCCTTGTACATTCTGGATCTCATATTCCACATCTTTCAATAAGGCAGTGAATGTTGTGTGGTACATTGCTAAAAATCTTTGTATATTTTGTTGACTATAATATAGTTCTGCATTAGCATTAATCAATGTATTGGTTGTGTTTATTATGTTAACATTAACTTGAGTGTGTTGTAGTAGGAACTGAACTATTTCAAAGCTATCGGCTAATGTAGCTTGAATTAAACTGTCTTCAAAAGAGCCAAATTTGACTTGTACATGTGTCCTTGTCCAGACTAACTCATCTCCTATCCTCAAGCTAATAACCCCTATTAATCTCATGAACTCTGTTTGCTTCCTACTACTCTCAATAAGAGATGGTGTCATGTGTTCAAGAGCTATGAAAGTCATAACTACTGATCCAGGAACAATGTCATACCATGGTAATTCATCAGGATGCTTTAATGGGAACAAAAAATTAATGAGCATTTTGACAAGCCATATATTTTGATCGCCCCACCCATTTTCAACCACTATCTCAACTACTGTAGTGTTTGAATGTGCACGAAGTGTTTTTAAGTAGCGCTTGAGAGTATTTTGAAGGAACTTTAGCTTTGTGGTTTTCATGAATCGAAAGATGTTTTCTTTGTATTCGGTTGCTTTCTCTGCTATAGTGCCAGACAAGTGGAGGGCAATACTGACAATCAGGTAGCAGTTGAGGAAATTATAATGAGGGTGAATAACTTTAAACAGCTCATCACTTGTTGTAACCGAATCAAATGAGGGAATGGGGAAAGCTCGTTCCTCTTGGAGATCACGTGTTAGTAATTTAATATTATTCTCAACGCCATTCTCCAGTTGTCGTTCTACTCCCATCTTGACATCACCCGTCAAACCTACAAAGGATCTCTGCAGTGTATCCAACTCACTCACAATATCTTCTGATACAGTGACCTCCTTGGGTTGGGACTGATGGCTACTTGGAGTCACAGAGTATTGATTGGTCATCTATAGAATATTCATGATATCAGCAGTAAATAGATTGTTATCATAATAGACAATCATCTGTTATGAAATATAATCATACATGTATTTTCTAGTTGTAAAACAATCATGTGCATAGTATAATATATAGTACAAGTACAGTGTACAATAAGTTATGATCAGTACTAGCGATGCTATTCAATTCAAAGGTGCACACGCATACTGATGTATGCACTATATACAATAATTGATGCAGTGTTTAAAATATTTTCCAAATTTAGGACATAATTTCAGTTGTAACATAAAAGGTGTGCTGGTCACTACCTAATTCAGCATTATATTTGACTAATTAAGGTCAAAAACCTTGTAGTTTGAAAAAAAAATTAACTTAACACCATGTCTATTTTAAATATATTAATTAATGTTACGTTTAGCGTATGAACAAGCACTGATTGCGCCAATGGTTACGGCTAGTCTGGTGTAACCGCCCACTTTGCATACCTGTGGAAGTCTGGGGACATGCATACTCTTCACTCATACAGCATTGGTTGAATTCGGATGTGACAGAACATGACATGAGCATGCTTTGAGCCAATGTAAAATAATGAATCATAATTATTTAGAACAATAAAATATACAGTCAGAAGCGTGGGCAATATAGTAGAAGCATGGTCAAAGCAATCTGATTGGCTGCAATATTCCGGCTTGCAGCACTTGTACAAATGAAGAGTATGCGTGTCCCCAGACCACTTCCACAATATGCAAAGTGGGCAGTTACACCAGACTATAGGTTATGGCTCTGCTTTTTAAGTTTATATTCAAGTGTCATAGCCATGTTACTCAGTAGAGCTGCCATGCTTATGTAGTTTCACATTCACCTTTTCTATTTCACAAGTGCTAAATCTATTGTATCTCTCCCTCAGTTGTTTAGCAATGGTGTTCTCTTCAGCTGTCTCCAGTGCATTGATAACATCGTCCCATGAGGCATTGGGATATACTTGGAGCCATTTATCATATACAGCTATCTTCTGTTCAACCACATCATCGCGTTCATTTTCCTTAATTATTTTTATGGTTGTGTGGTCTATTCCAGGGAGATAGAGAGCAAACTGCTGCCATTTCACTAACTCCTTGAGATACTTATTCAGCTCTGGTATTGTTGGCTTGTTATCGGACATTGTTAACTATAGGGATAAATAAAGGTAAATGAATAATTGCCATCATCATCTGTACACAGTGTAATGATTTACCTTATAGACTACTGTCAGTATAGAGCAGATAATACTGAGGTTCTTCTTGTTGTGGCAGCTATATACTGAAAACAGGAGAGGATATTGTACTGAACTAGCCACGCCTACTTTGTAAGGAAAGGGGGAGGGGCTGGCACGAGCTAGGCATCCTTCTCAATAACAGATCATCTATTGTACAGCCAAATTATCACTAACATCTCATACAGGCCATTAGGATGTGTATATGGTACAGGTTAGTATATACTGGACGCATATTCAGTGGAATGTGAAAATGGTGTTATTCAAGTAGTCTTATTATTATATGCTCAATATAAGCACTTAGCTATAGCTATTGCATTTACAGAGTGTATCACTGAGTCAGTCTGAATCAGTTCTCGTTGTATTCTGAATATTATGCAGCCATAGACCTGTATACCATCCTGAATCAGTACGTTGTTTATAGACGTATATCAGTCCAAATCGGTTCTATGTCCAAAGTGGTATTCAAGATGAGTTTGTGGATGCCCTCACTAAACGTGTCTCATCATTGAAAGTTGGCAATGGTTTAGAGGAAGGAATCGAACAGGGTCCACTAATAAACACTAAGGGTATTGAAAAGGTAAATTTAATTTTATCTTATGTACATAGGCGGCTGCAGACCCGGGCATGCCCGGGCTGTGCCCGGGTTAAACTTTCAAAAAAACCACTAAGTGCTTTAACTAAGCCTGAAAACCACAACTCAAGTACTTTGGTTTCTTTGTGTTTGTAAATGAATATAGTTATTACTGAGTATAGAATCATTATGCAGGTATAAAAATGCTCACCTGTGTCAACTTTTTATCTTGCAAGCACTAACTAAATTGAATTTCTTTATGCAAAACAGTAAAGAAACAGAGAAACAGTGAAATAATTAGTTAAAATTGACCACGCCCATTATGAATATACAATGAGCCCAGGTAAATTTGGAATCCTGCAGCCGCCTATGCTTATGTATTTTAGATGTGGTATATAGCAACTATAGGTTAATTTGGCAGATTGTTAATTTGGTGATTGATAGTTCACTTACATTGTTAACTCACCAATTTTCACAAAATTACAGAATATACAATGTGCGTATATATACACAAATGCATGTGTATTATGTAAGCACACCAAATTTCACAAATTGCCAAAAATGCAGCCACCTTACAAAATTATGTTTTTAAACTATAAATGCAGAGCCAAAATTTAGACTACCAAATAATTTGAGTGACTACCAACTATTAAAGAATTGGTGGTTTACAATGTTAAATTACCAATAGTATATAATTTATACATGTGCATATGGCTGCCATCATGTAATTATGTTTTTAAACAATAATCGCCAAATTAATATTTCATGTTAAGGTATTGCATTTAATGCTTTCTTTAGGTTGAAAAGCATATCAGTGATGCCAACTCTAAAGGAGCTGAGCTGGTGGTGGGTGGAGCCAGGGTTCCAAATACCCACAGTGAATTATTCTATATTCACCTACTGTTATGACAAACATCAATCAAAATATGATAGTATGTCACGAGGAGACATTTGGACCAGTAGCTCCTGTTATTAAGTGAGATTAATTAAAAACGTTATTTTGGCTTACTTAATTAAATCATTGTTATTAGGTTCGATGGTGAAGAGGATGTGATACAGATAGCCAATTCAACTCCATTATGGATTGATAAGTTGGTTATTACTAGAATAATTGAAATCAATCACTTCAATTATTCGATTGTTTTTATTAGGTTATTTTTATTCACAAGATGTGAGCCAAATATGATGGCGGGTATCAGAGAGGCTGGAGAGTGGGATGGTAGGAGCCAATTAGGCTCTTCTTTCAGTTCCTGTAAAGTAACAATACACTGCACTCAACGATTCATAGGGTATAATGTTTGTTGTGAATAAATTATAATAGTTATGAATTCACTGAGTACTATTAATTTATGCCTATCACTAATCATTTTGTATTATGTAATAACAATTATCTAAATTAATTTATTTCTTGGGTTTAACTACAGTATATTGGAACTATAGAGCAAACCATCTTAACTCTATTGAAACGATACATAGCTAGTAATGTACAGTTACAACACTATAGTACTAGTTAGTGTTTGTATCAGTAACAATACACTTTTCATCATATAAAGATCAATAACAGTAATTCATAATAAGGTACAGGTTCATATACTATAGATAGATCTAGTGCACCTAAGTGTGAGCCTCACCACGTACACTATATGTCATGCACACTACATAATTCTTCACTAATTTCAATGTGGCCATACTCAAGTGCCAGCTCTAATGCTGTTGGTTGACTATATAATTCTTCATGCTTGGATCTGCTCCTGCTTGAAGAAGAATTTGAACGATGTCTGTAAAACCATTTTGGCTTGCTACATGTAACGCTGTCCAACCTCCATTGCTTTTTATGTTAGGATCTGCTTTTGCCTGAAGAAGCATTTCAACAATGTCAGTGTGACCTTCTAAACTTGCCAAATGTAATGCTGTCCATCCTTGGCTTTTACTGTGATGAATATTCGGGTCTGCTTTAGCCTGGAGCAATAATCGAACAATTACCGTATGACCAGAACGACTTGCTGAACTTAATGCTGTCCATCCATAATTACATTCCTTATTGAGGTCTGCTTTTGCCTGAAGAAGCATTTCGACAATTTCTGTATGCCCATAATGACTTGCTAATATTAATGGTGTGTATCCTTCAGTGCTTTGAATGTTTAAGTCAGCCTTTTCCTGAAGAAGCATTCTAACAGTTTCCACGTGACCGTATCGACAGGCAAATGTTAATGGTGTCCATGCTTCAGTCGTTTGAATGTGTATTTTGGCTTTTGCCTGAAGAAGGGTCTGAACAAACTCACTATGGCCATAACGACTTGCAAATGCTAGTGCTGTCCATCCTTTAATATTCTGAATGTTTGGGTCTGCTTTAGCCTGAAGGAGCATTCGTACAATCTCTATGTTGTTACCAAAATGACTTGCTATAATAGTAAGCGGTGTGTGTCCATTATTAGCTGCTACATTCACTAAATCACGGTTTGTTGCTAATATTGTCTTCACAACCTTCACATTGCCAACCCAACATGCAAAATATAGCACTGTTTCATTGAGAAAGGAACAGGCTTTAATATCAGCCCCACGATCTAACAGCATTTGGAATATTCTGCTGTTCCCAGTGCTATACATTAAAGCAGTGTACTTCTTTCTAGTCTGTACATTAGGGTTGGCATTGTGATCAAGGAGTAGTTGAACTAGCTGGCTGTTGTTGTTACAGCAAGCAATCATTAAAGGGGTTGAGTCAGGTTCGGGTAAGAATTGATAATTGTTATTGCTATCAAATTTTCGAAATCGAATAAAATCAACAGGCAATTGCAGTATTTGTAGTAATAGGTCGGATACTTCATAATTACTTTCCATTGCTTTGGCTAGTTCCAATGCTTCATTGAAGGTATAGCCATTACTATCATTACTGATCACCACTGTGTCATCAACCTGTACACTAATGACACCAAGCAATGATGTCAGTGATTCATTGTTGCCAAGACATTGCCTTGTGAGGCTGTCCATTAATTTCTTATCTGCCAGTAAAACTACTCTCAATGACTCCTCACTAGTGTCAACTCTAAACCATGTAACTTGTGGAATAGTGTGGGAGTAAAGATCAATTGCCCCAGCTTCTCGACATACCAACACTACAAGCCCTCCACACACTGTCTAGAGTTAGAATGACTTCAATGTTGTTAAGAAATGGAGTTGGGAAATATTTCTTCAATGAGCTGCTAAGGTGGATTAATAACGATTTTCGCTTTGCTATTCCATCCATTGTTGCCTGGTACTGTTTCACTCGTGTTGATAAATGCTCTGGTAGTTGATCTGATAGACCAGCTAATACTCTACCATTTAGGAAGTTATAATGAGGACAGCGTGTAGATTTACTATCACCATCAGCAACTGGAGAGCCACCATCAGCAACTGCAGTGTTACTGTTCGAAACAATACAAGCCGATTTCTTTCCTTGTACAATCTCAAGCTCGTATTCTACATCTTTCAGTAAGACAGTAAATAAATGATGATCATATTCAAATGAGCTTTTTACTGTTAATTGACCCCAAAACAGCTCTTCATCAACAGCTTTGATTAATGCATTGGTTGTGTTTATTGTGTTGACATTAACTTGAGTGTACTGTAATAGGAATTGAACTACTTCAAAATTATCAGCTAATGTAGCTTGAATTAAACTGTCTTCAAAACAGCCAAATTTGACTTGTATGATATGTGTCCTTGTCCAGACTAACTCATCTCCTATCCTCAAGCTAATAACCCCTATTAATCTCATGAACTCTGTTTGCTTCCTACTACTCTCAATAAGAGATGGTGTCATGTGTTCAAGAGCTATGAAAGTCATAACTACTGATCCAGGAACAATGTCATACCATGGTAATTTATCAGGATGCTTTACTGGGAATAAAAATTTAATCAGCATTTTGACAAGCCATATATTTTGATCGCCCCACCCATTTTCAACCACTATCTCAACTACTGTAGTGTTTGAATGTGCACGAAGTGTTTTTAAGTAGCGCTTGAGAGTATTTTGAAGGAACTTTAGCTTTGTGGTTTTCATGAATCGAAAGATGTTTTCTTTGTATTCGGTTGCTTTCTCTGCTATAGTGCCAGACAAGTGGAGGGCAATACTGACAATCAGGTAGCAGTTGAGGAAATTATAATGAGGGTGAATTGCTTCAAACAGCTCATCACTTGTTGTAACTGATTGAAGAGAGGGAATGGGGAAAGCTCGTTCCTCTTGGAGATCACGTGTTAGCGATTTAATATTATTCTCAACGCCATTCTCCAGTTGTCTTTCTACTCCCATCTTGACATCACCCGTTAAACCTACAAAGGATCTCTGCAGTGCATCCAACTCACTCACAATATCTTCTGATACAGTGACCTCCTCAGGTTGGGACTGATGGCTACTTGGAGTACTAGTCACAGAGTATTGATTGGTCATCTATAGAATATTTATGATACCGGCAGTAAATGGATTGTTATCATAACAGACAAACATTTGTTATGAATTGATTAATACACACAGTGCATTTTGATCCAATACTACTATTGACTGTTTCACTTGCCAAATAATCATGAACTATATAGCGTAGAGCAGTTATCAGTGCTGCTTATAGTCACTGGCAACTATATAGTCAGCCAAATAAATCCTTGTTTGTAATTTTGTGTTTTTAGTTTCAAATTCAAAAGTTGTATTACGTATAATTATGTATACGTATGCACCACACTATATTACTGTAAAGTTCAACAATGTTTTCTAAATTGAGGATAATTTTTTACTCAAAAAGGTGCACTGGTCACACCAGCAATTTTGACTTGAAATTTTAAAGGTCAAAAAGATAGTTTGAAAATACATTAATTGTGTATTTTAAAAGGTTACAAAGGTTACATTGATTGCACCAATGATTACAATGATTCTGTTCTTTAAGTTTAATATTTAATAGTTTTCAAGTGTATTTATAACCATGTTACTCAGTAGAGCTATACTTTCTATGATAACTAGCCATACCCATGCAGTTTCACATTCACCTTTTCTACTTCACAAGCTGTAGATCTACTGT
>JAYJLX010054709.1:0-10715 GCA_036873525.1 Chalinula nematifera | reverse complement strand
GTAGTTATTAATTATATGTTGTATATAAGAACTTGTGTGTTTTGGGATCTTGGTTACTCCCCGAGTCCCCATTGTTGTTGCATTAATAATCATTGTCCAAGTTGTCAGTATTGAACCTATGTGAATTAACTCTATCGAATAACGTGACAAGTAGATAATAGAGTAGTAGTATATAGAGATTGGAAACTACGTGGGCAGGGCAGTTTTGCTTATTGCTCAAAATGATTACATTCTATTACATTATACCTACTGTATAAATTCTAACCATTGTTTCTTCTACCTAGCAGTAAATTCATGTGATTTCTTAGACAATTTTATTGCTTAATGGCATCCGACGAGCATAATAGACCTTCCGACGCCAATTAGATACCTATGTGCTTTCGAATAATACTGAAGGCAAAGTTGCTGGCATTCCCAAAGAGGCAAACAGAAAATTCAGGTTTATTTTTCTCGATAAATGAAAATACAAAGGGTTATTCAACTCACAAAATAGGCTATTCACATGTACATGTATTAATCAGTTTCATTACTTATAAAGTGAATACTTTCAGTGAATTCCCTCTACACGAAATAAAAGATACACAAAGGCGTTCTGCACCAATTTTTTGTACGGTTGACCTTTGCCAGCTACATGCAAGCTAAATTTATTTCAATGGGCCAGAAATTGCAATATCAATTAAACAAGCATTGCATATTGAGTATGTTTTGCACTGCAATGACAAATTAACTTAAAGTAATCTGAAGAACAAGCTACCTAAGGAGACTGACTGCTATGCAAATGATGAGCAACATCGTTGGGAGTACGGATTCGCATGTATAAGGAAATTACGCCCATGCAGATTCCAATCGCTACTATTACTCTATTAGTTATGGTTTTACCATAGACATGCTAGCTACACCTTAGCACCGAAGGAAGGATCCAGTTTCACGCGTATTCAAAACTTTGTACTGTAATTTTTATCACGTTTGTTTTGACATGATATGATGGGCAAAAACCCACATGAACTCTTCAAGATTTTACTTGGTGATGCAAAACTCCTTTGTCAAATGCAAGCCTTTGAGTATGCGTGAAACCAGCCCCTTCCTTGAGTGCAAAGGGTGTGGCTAGCTAAACTACATGTAAGTATTACATATACATGTTATTGTACGCTGAAAAAAAAGACCATGAGTCAAATATCACACACTAAATAGCAGTAATCTGCGAATCACTCGCGTGCACTCCTCACTATTTGCTGTCCTTCACAACATCTACCTTTGTGACAAGGAAGAAGCTGACTAAACTCAGTGAATTTAGTGAAAACAACATGGTGATGAAAGGGTTAAAATTATAAAACATCACATGAAGAAGGGCATGGCACAAAGCAACCACCTGAACCATGACAAAGCGATTTGAACAGCGGCATTTGTTGCTTTTGTGATCTCAGGTTGACAGTGCAAGTTACAGATCTAAGCTCACACCAGGAAGCAAAATACAGACTTGTGAAGATTCCATTTTATTGTACTCCAGAGGCCGTCGAACGAATTCCGGACTACTGATCAACAAACAAATTAAAATAAACATGGGATTTTACAAAATGATGCATTCAAAAGCTTGAACCTATTGAGTCAACAAGCTCAAACACTTTTTGCTACTTACCACATTATCGAAGAAACACCCGAGGACAAGACAAGAACGATGCCTAACTGCTCAGCTAATTTCAAACACAGGAGTCCTAAGACAGCTCTGCTGTGACCGTCTAAAGTGAACTTTTCAGTAACAAAAACAAACAGAACGACTACAGATACTATACTATAGCTCCTTGTCGTATGATTGAATTCACTCGCGTATCCCTCGCTATAGGCTTTGCCCACACGAGGGATAACTATAGGACATGCTACAGTATGTATGGGACTAATCATGTATTACAATGATTTTATCAGTCACACTGTAATAGTACACAATGGGGCAAATTTTACAATAATGATAAAGGCACACCTACATTATATAGTAAATGGTGGGACGAAAAATATAATGCAGGGTAAATGCAGTACAACCAACTACAGTACAATAAGTCATGATTTCCTCAGTACCTGAATAGATGACAACAGGGAATATTTCCGATACAACAGCAATGACCTTGGCAGCTGGTTAAACAAAGATACTATCACCATAACAGTTCAGTGGGTGATATACATGTACATGTAATGGTTTGCTTATGTACTTGGTCGAAAGTGTGTCAAATTGAAGAAATACTCCTCGGTTTCCTTTGGGTGAGTGCCGATTCTATTCGGGGATAGGAACGCCTTACTGAAGCTATACCTATCAATGGAAATCATAGAAATGCTTAGTTCAATATAGTTCAATACACAATGTACCTCCTGTAGTTCCTTGTCGATTATCTTGAAAAGCACTTGAGGACTTGAGCAGTTCCTTGCTGGTCTGTGGTTTAGTAGCCATCATCTCGATCCTTGTGCATGCTAGCAGTAGCTCCTAAAGACAGGAATGTTTCCATTATGGAATATTGATTAATAAGGTAAATATGGTATAAATGATGTCAAGGATCTAGGAATTATGATAAAACGTAATAATATCATTATACACAGTATAAATTTGTCTTTCATGTCTTTCCCTCTGTTGCCCCTGTTCCCTCTCCCTGTTCCGTGTTCCCCCGTGTTCCCTTTATTCTCCCTCTTTTATAGACCCAGTATGCATGCTCCAATGCTGTTAAAAACTGACCATTATGCTTTCAATCCTAACCCATTAAGCCTAGTTCACAATATGACGGTAGCTGGATGTTACGTTGACGCTGCAATAGAATCCTAGTCCATTCCAATGTAAACGTTGTGTCAGAAGTAGGCCTGAGGAAACTATTCCCGGAATAATTTACGAATAGGCTGATGAAGGAATTGGGAATAATTCGGGAATAATAGGCATTACACCTACTTTAATCTACATTAATTTTATAGCATTGTTTGCAAGACTATATTAGATTTGTAATATGCGATCTCCGGTACCATTCTATGTTACACGTAACAAAAAAATCAAACCTTCATGATTTGTTAACTGCCTGTGGTATGATGTACGGGTGCGGCGAATATGCCAGCATAATAATGAATATAATAGGTTGCTGCACGCATTTAGCATAAAACGGAAATAAACGGACACAAAAACGGGAATTAATTAGACATCTACTAGTCAAAGAAAGATGGCCTCAACTTCTTGCTCTTCAAATTCAGAGGCCACATCTTCTCAACAAAGCTCATCACTCACTAACGTTCCTGGTGCTAGCACGGAAACTATTGATTCAAGTGATACAGACAAAGACTGTAGAGCAGTGGCAGTTTCACTTTTAGATCACCTCAAATCTCCAACAACTGCTGACATTTCTAGGAAACGTAAAATAGAAAGGAACCCACCGATAGGTCTACAAAGGTGTAGAGGAGCACTGGTTTCAGATCCAAAAAGAGTATCTCCTAGCCAAAGAGTCACAAAATTTGATGGAGGGTCACAGACTCTAACAATAATTTGTTTTGTTTAGCGTGTCGTGAGCAACTTAGCCTCAAACGAAGCATCATCAAGAATCACATAAAATCAGCCAAGCATAAAAAAGGTAAAGAAAAGATTATGAGCAAAGGAGAAAGAGAGAAGACTATTTGTGAGAGCCTAAGAAAGTATAATGAAGAAACTAATCCTAGGGGTGAAACTCTACCAGAAGAGCAACAAATATACCGTGTCCAGGTTGTCACCGCCTTTCTAAAGGCAGGAGTTCCTCTTCACATCTTTTAGAGATATTTTGGAAGACCATGCTTTTCGTTTGAGTGACCGTCGAAACATGCATGACCATGTTCCTTTCATCCTAAAAGAACAAGAAAGACGTAGAGATAAATGGAAAGTCTTTATCCGTCATTTTTGATGGTACATCACGTCTCAGAGAAGCATTGGTAATAATACTACGCTTCGTTGATGACAGTTGGTATTTACAACATCGAGTTGTTCGTCTTCAAATGCTGGCTAAGTCTTTAACTGGAGAAGAGATCGCGAGAGAGTTGATAAGTGTACTTTCAGTCACATATGGTATACGGTCAAATAATTTACTCGCGTCTATGAGAGTTCGAGCATCCACTAATAATGTTGCCATACGTACTTTAAAGATTGTCTATCCGTTTATCATCGACATAGGGTGTTTTTGCCACACGATTGATCATGTTGGGGGTCGCTTTCACACTCCTACTTTATAAGAATTCTGAAGTGCTTGGATCAGTCTTTTTAGTCACAGCCCGAAGACACGACTCCTATGGAAATCCAAAACAGGCCGCTCAATGTCAAGCCACAGTCCCACAAGGTGGTGGAGTAGGTGGGAGGTAGTTCAACAAGTGATGACCTATTTTGGTGACATACACCCTTTTCTTCAAGAAAACCAGGATATTGGTTTAACTCTAACGTCAAAGCTTTTAGCTTTTTTCAGTGATCCTCGAACAACAGGAAAGTTACGTATTGAAATAGCTGCTACTGTAGACTGGCGGGAGTCTTTCGTGAAGGCTTGCTATCGTTTAGAAGGTGACAGGCCATTGGCGTTGGAATGCTATGAAATAGTTGATTAAGTTCTGTCATCAATAGCAGTAGAGAATATACCTAATGTGAGAGCTGTGTCACAATCATTGAGTGGTCAACTCCCTTCAACTCCTGAATATGAACAGTGTGTAGCTTATGCTAGAAGTTGTGTTAAGGGTGGACTGGACTACTTTAAAGCTCAGCTAAATTCCAGTCTAAAAGACTCACTGGTCGTGTGTAAAAGTTGTAGGCTATTCTCACCTCATAAAGTTCATGAAATTAGACCTACTGCTTCATCTCTTGATGAATCACTTCTCAGTATTGCTTTTTTAGACAAAAAGGAACGATGCCAGCTTAAAGAGAAACTACCAACATATCTTTCCAAAACTGCAGATATTGACAGTAACTTTGAGCCTCTGGAATGGTGGAAGAGAAATGCTAAAGCACTACCAAACTGGTCAACAGCTGCAAGTAAAATACTATTGATCCAACCTTCTTCGGCAGCAGCTGAGAGCGTTCTCGAGGCTAAATTCCTCATTTGGAGACCAGCAGAAGTCATCTCTTCAAAACTACGTAGAAGCGTCAATCATGTTACAATTTAACAACATAATCATTCTTTTGTCACATATACATGTTACATGACTATGTTTAAATTACAGTTTAAAGTTTTATTTGTGTGAGAATAATGGAGAATAATGGGTTTATTATGCTAGGTTAAAAAATAAAGCAATGCGGAATAGAATAATCGGAATGAGGTGCAAGCTCATTAGCCTTAGCCCTAGTATGATGTAAACTAATGTAAATGCATGAGCTGCATAATTATAATGCCAGGAAACCTTTATGCTTCATTACAATGTTCAATGGTTCTCATTACTACAAGTAACGTATTTTTTGAAGGAATAATACAAGAAAATGCAGGAATAATGGGTTAAATTTTGAGAATAGAGGAATAGAATAATGGGTAAAAATTTGGGAATATCCTCAGGCCTAGTCAAAAGGTCAAATCGCCCATGCAACGTCACGCTAACATGATATTGTGAACCAGACTTTAATTTAATTATGTTGCTCACTATGGATGTATGTACAGCACATAATTTTATATCCACAATTATTACTAAAACACAACAATGTGTACAATTATCCAACTGGAATTGGTTACTAATTGTAGGTGGGGTCTTACCAGGAAAGGCTCCTTGAATGTGCTATGCTGCCAATAGAATGAGCATCTATGCATAGAATAGTTCTCGACCCTTTTTCTTGGACGTATAGTCGAACAATGGCTATTAAAAATAGGGAACAAAGTGTCATATGACTGTCATGTGATGGTCATGTGAATTGCTTACTTAAAGAATGGAAATTAAGGTTAATATTTCTACAGTTCCCGCCTTCTCCCAGACATATCATCAAACAATGGCTACAAAAATTAATGGAAAATGGCTTTACAGAAATGAATTAAAAATAGGGGAAAAAACACTGTCACGTGACTGCCATGTGACTATGATGTGAATTTCATACTTTGAAGAATGGAAATGAGGGTTGATATTTCTATGCATTGAACAATTTTCGCCCCTTTTTCCCGGACGTATAGTTGAACAATGGCTACAGAAATGAATTAAAATAGGAAACAAACCTGTCGTCATGTGATGGTCATGTGAATTGCTTACTTGAAGAATGGAAATTAGGGTTTATAATACATTGAATCTTTTAGTAGAACAATGGCTATAAAAATTAATGGTAAATGGCTATACAGAAATGAGTTGGAAAAAACTGTCATGTGACTGTCATCAGACAGTTATGTAAATTGCTTACTTGAACAATGGAAATGAGGGTTATATTTCCATTAAACAGTTCTTGACCCTTCTTCCTGGACGTACAGTCGAGGAATGGCTACATAAATTAATGACATAAAAAACAGTACACGACACTTAATTTTTTATTAATGAATTAAAAATAGGGAAAAAATGTAGTCGAAATTTTTACTACTAATAAATTTCTACGTTTACGGTATTGACAATTGCATGAACTGATAACAATATATAAATGTAGACCCAGAGGCGGTGCAGGCTGGCATGTTTTCTTTATCATTTATCCACAAGGGTTTACAGCATGTTCATTAACCTGATTGTACCTATCTGTGCATAACCCACTGTGTGTAATCATTGCCTATAGTTGTGCTTTATTATAGTACCAAGCTGTGCATAACCCGCTGTGTGATCATTGCCTATAGTTGTGCTTTACCTATCTGTGCATAACCCACTCTGTGTAATCATTACCTATACTTGATACTTGTGCTTTATTATAATACCTAGCTGTGCATAACCCGCTGTGTGTAATCTTTGCCTATAGTTGTGCTTTACCATAACCCACTCTGTGTAATCATTGCCTATAGTTGTGCTTTATTATAGTACCAATCCCACTGTGTGTAATCATTGCTTTATTATAATAGTGCCTATCCTGAGCGTTCGCTATCATTGAGGCTGTCCAGTTCTCTGTCATTGAGGCTATCGAGTCGTCCTTGTGCACTGTGAGTTTTCTTGCTTGTCATTAAAACTTTGTTGCTAGTGTTTCAACATGTGTTTAAGTTGTAGTTGCATGTGACTTTCTCTCTTTGTTGAGAAGCGGCATATCCTAAATTGACTATTTAGGTGGATTACTTGCACAGTTTAGATACATGTACAGTAGTTGTTCGTATTTTTTTATATTATGCAGTTACTGTAAGTCGTACACAGCGGAACCTCTGATAATGAAAACTCCCTTTAATGAAAACCTCTGTATAATGAAAAGATTTTGAGGTCCCTTTTTTAAGTCAAACAATGTTTAAGCAACCTCGCTTTAAAGAAAAGCTCTGAGTAATGAAGTAATTTATCGGTCCATTATTCGGAGGTTCCACTGTATATTTAAGGTACTTTAGATTAATACTTTTACAGTAGACACTTACGTAAATACCCCATTACCATCAATCCTGCTGTAGTTATGCTTTATTAAAGTATTATGAGTGGGCAGATCAAAGACTCTAGCTGTGCTGTATTGGCCATACAGAACACTTATTGTATGGAGCCGTTCATATTGATACAGAACAGTTTGTGGTTGATACAGAACACCTTGTGGTTAAGCGATTGTTGATCGCATAAACACTCACACAAACGTTTTCACAAACACTCGCAGAAACGAAAGCGCTCACACAACTTGAAAGCTAAAACAAAAAAACTTTGAATCATGACGCTAGGCACACAAAAATTCAAAGATCTAGACACTAACACGAGCGCTCACACAAACGCTCACACAAATACTAACACAAACGCTCACACAAGCACTTGTATGACTACTCACAAAAATGCTCACATAAAAGACACACAGCGGACTTACAGAAATACTCAGCTTATTCGCCCCACACAAAATACCATAAATAATTTAAAGCACGGTGTGCACGTGCTTGTATGAATACAACACTCGAGGTGTGGTCTCGAAAGCCATACAGCTTCGCCTCGTGTTGTATGGCTTTCTCGACCACGCCTCTCGTGCTGTATTGCCCGTACAAGCACTGCTACCGTGCTTTAACTTATAATCCCTATAGCCTAGTTCACAATATGACGCTAGGGAGACGTTACGTTGATGCTGGAATAGAATTCCAGTCTACCGTACTGACGGGTTATTAAGCGCATATTCTTTATTAAGCGCCTATTCTTCGTTAAGCGCCTGTTCTACTATAATCACAACAGTACTATCATAATGGTTTATATAAGCGCTGTTGCATCTGATAAGCGCCCATTTTTGCTCTGTTAAGCGCCCATTTTCTTACTGTTTTTACTATAAGCGCCTGCGCTTAATAACCCGTCAGTACGGTATTCCAAGGTAAACAAAAAGGTCAAATCACCCATGCAACATCGCACATATTGTGAACTACGCTTAACCCACTGTGTGTAATCATTGCCTATAGTTGTGCTTTATTACAGTACCTGTCTGTTCATAACCCGCTGTGTGTAATCATTGCCTATAGTTGTGCTTCACTATAGTACCTATCTGTGCATAACCCACTGTGTGTAATCATTGCCTAATTTTATTACAGTGCCGAATAACCAACTGTGTATAATCATTGCCTATAGTTGTGCTTTATTGCAGTACCTGTCTGTGCATAACCCACTGTGTGTAATCATTGCCTAAGTTGTGCTTTATTACAGTGCTGAATAACCAACCGTGTGTAATCATTGCCTATAGTTGTGCTTTATTACAGTACCTGTCTGTGCATAACCTGCTGTGTGTAATCATTGCCTATAGTTGTGCTTTATTACAGTACCTATCTGTGCATAACCCACTGTGTGTAATCATTGCCTATAGTTGTGCTTTATTGTAGTACCTATCTGTGCTTATAGTATACTGCGTGGGTGTATCAAAAGCGCCAACCGTTCGTTTTTTCATGGTTGACCAGACGTTTTTCACTCGATAAAAAACTTGTGGCTAGAATTGCACTCGATATAGAACTCGTGGCCAGAACTGCACTCGATATAGAACCAAAATCTCACCGAAATATTATAAAATATAGCACTTGTGGCCTGAAGCACAACTTAACTTAGACTCACCTCGTGTTTTTTGACGTAAGTTTTTTCTCTTCGATCATCTTGTCGAGCACTTTTGATGCACCCACACAATACTATAAACATTTTAAAGCACGGTTCACACTGTGCTATACCGGGATTTAATAGCACTCGGGTTGTGGTCTCGAGCGCTGATATAGCACTCGGCTTCGCCTCGTGCTATATCAGCCCTCTCGACCACACCCCTCGTGCTATTAAATCCCGGTATAGCACTGTGAACCGTGCTTTAACTATTAGATAACCCGTAATCATTGCCTAAGTTGTGCTTTATTACAGTGCCTATCTGTGAATAACCAACTGTGTTATCATTGCCTGAAGCACCTATCTGTGCATGACCAACTGTGTGTAATCATTGCCTATAGTTCTGCTATATTACAGTACGTACAGTGTATCTGTGAATAACCCACTGTGTGTAATCATTGCCTAAGTTGTGACAGTACCTATGTGTGCATAACTCACTGTGTGTAATCATTGCCTATAGTTGTGCTTTATTATAGTACTTATCTGTGACTAACCCACTGTGTGTAATCATTGGTTGTGCTGTATTATAATAGTGCCTATCCTGAGCTGTCCTTGAGTCATTGAGGCTGTCCAGTCCTCTGTCATTGAGGCTATCGAGTCGTCCTTGTGCACTGTGAGTTTTCAGGCACTAGTGCCCATTTGCTGACTGTTTTTTACTGAAAGTGCCTGCGGTTAATATCCCGTCAGTATGGTATGTATAACGTACACGTCTTAATTTTCGTGTAGTAATAAATTTTGTGCCTAAAGAATTCCACGAAAATAAAAATTTAACGCTTTCTGTCCTAACTACCCACGTACTTTCATTTTGTAATCATTCCTCTAGCTCTCTGTCGCCACATCATGACGTGACACATGGTAAAACCACGCCCCTCACGGAAATTTACACAACAAAATTTAACTTTTAAGGCGTTCCATGAAGTAAACACGAATTTATTCCCACGAAAATTGTAGCATGTACGGTACTAGATCAATGTACATTAATTTTGTATGCTCACTGAGTTATGAAGGCTCAGTCAAGTGTCTCATGCTGCAGAAATCCATTCCGTAGTGTAACATATCATCACATTTACGCACCGTACTGTTCAATGTTCATTGCATATGATCAACACTATAGTAATTAAATATATACATCCTGATGGTATAGTCAGAATTGTAATGAATATGGGTCAGCATGCATAAGATATTAGGTGGGTAGTTTTCCGTTGTGATCGACATATGTGTATGGTTTAGAAGGGATAGGTTGTAAAATGATATATATAGTAGTTGTGTTGTATTTACTTCGCTTTCATCATTGTGATTGCCGCTTGCCTGATCTTTGTCACTATCTCCTTTCTCCACCAACAAATTGTTGATATCGACATCAGTCATTGGGAGGGGCTGAATGGGACAAAGATGCTTCCAGTTCCTTCTGTATAGGACTGTTTGTCTGCAGCCGCAATGATGTAAAATCTCATTAACTGCAGTGTCCTTGATGTAGTGGAGGAAGTGGATGTAAGTGCTTGTATGTAATTGGTGTTGTTTTTCAAGTTCTGACTGAACTTGGGGTGGTGGCATGTGGTAACAGACATTTA